>JASFAX010000303.1:62500-65000 GCA_030737875.1 Allium sativum | reverse complement strand
TGCGCATCGGGCTTGGCACGCCTTGGATTTGGCAAAGTACCAGATTTGGCACTCAAAAAATAGTGAAAAACAAGGTGAAACATTGGATTTTCACGTGTGCGCATCGGGCTCGGCACGGCTTCGTTTTGGCAAAGTACCAGGTTTGGCAAAGTACCAGATTCGGCACTTTGCAAAGTACCGGATTTGGCACTCAAAAAAGGCTTAAAAACATGGTGAAACATTGAATTTTTACGTGTGCTCATCGGGCTTGGCACGCCTTGGATTTGGCAAAGTACCAGATCTGGCACTTGGCAAAGTACCAGGTTTGCCAAAGTACCAGGCTGAAAAATACGGTGAAACATCGAATTTTCGCGTGTGCTAATCGGGCTCGGCACGCCTTGGATTTGGCAAAGTACCAAATTTGCCAAAGTACCAAATTTGCCAAAGTACCAGATTTTGGCACTCAAAAAAGACTGAAAAACATGGTAAAACATTGGATTTTCACGTGTGCGCATCGGGCTCGGCACGGCTTGGTTTTGGCAAAGTACCAGGTTTGGCAAAGTACCAGATTTGGCACTTTGCAAAGTACCAGATTTGGCACTCAAAAAGGGCTTAAAAACACGGTGAAACATCGAATTTTCACGTGTGCTAATCGGGCTCCGCACGCCTTGGATTTGGCAAAGTACCAGATTTGGCACTTGGCAAAGTACCAGGTTTGCCAAAGTACCAGGCTGAAAAACACGGTGAAACATTGAATTTTCACGTGTGCTAATCGGGCTCCGCACGCCTTGGATTTGGCAAAGTACCAGATTTGGCACTTGGCAAAGTACCAGGTTTGCCAAAGTACCAGGCTGAAAAACACGGTGAAACATTGAATTTTCACGTGTGCTAATCGGGCTCCGCACGCCTTGCATTTGGCAAAGTACCAGATTTGCCAAAGTACCAGATTTGGCACTCAAAAAATGGTGAAAAACACGGTGAAACACTGGATTTTCACGTGTGCGCATCGAGCTTGGCACAGCTTGGATTTGGCAAAGTACCAGATTTGGCACTTGGCAAAGTACCAGGTTTGCCAAAGTACCAGGCTGAAAAACACGGTGAAACATTGAATTTTCACGTGTGCTAATCGGGCTCCGCACGCCTTGCATTTGGCAAAGTACCAGATTTGGCACTTGGCAAAGTACCAGGTTGGCCAAAGTACCAGGCTGAAAAACACGGTGAAACATCGAATTTTCGCGTGTGCTAATCGGGCTCCGCACGCCTTGGATTTGGCAAAGTACCACATTTGCCAAAGTACCAGATTTGGCACTCAAAAAATGGTGAAAAACACGGTGAAACGTTAGATTTTCACGTGTGCTAATCGGGCTTGGCACAGCTTGGATTTGGCAAAGTATCAGATTTGGCACTTGGCAAAGTACCAGGTTTGCCAAAGTACCAGGCTGAAAAACACGGTGAAACATTGAATTTTCACGTGTGCTAATCGGGCTCCGCACGCCTTGGATTTGGCAAAGTACCAGATTTGACAAAGTACCAGATTTGGCACTTGGCAAAGTGCCAGATTCGGAAAACACATGCGGATCACTCAAAACCACAGTGACTACATGGCAAAATCACAAAAAAAAATGTGGTCGGATTTACCTACGTAGCAGAGACACTTTGGACTACCGGGGTCATATTAGGCTAAATTCCATATATTCCTATATTGGGGGGGGAGGGTGAGGAGGAGGAAGGGGAAGGATTGACCAAAATGGATCAGGCAAAACGCAAGCTGAAACGTTGGTTGATCAACAAAATTTTTTTGTGTGGATTTTTCGGAGAAATTTTTTTTTTTTTTTAAATATTTAAAAATATTAATTTTTAAATATTTTAAAAAAAAAAAATTTAAAAAAAAATTTTTTGAAAATGTTTTCGATGGAAGTGCCCTCCCCAAATTTTTTAAAAATATTTTTAAAAATATTTTTGTTGCGATCTCGGAAAAGTATGGTTTTGGTTGGATTTCACCAGTTTTTCCGAAAACTGGCCAAATCTTGCTAGAACCATGCTGAAATGTGGGCAATTACAGGAAAGCTTGGTTTTGGCTGGATTTTTCCGGTTTTTTCGAAAATAGGACGTATCAAGCAGAAACCCTGGTGAAACGTGGCCGCTCATGGGAAAGTTCGGTTCTGGCGAGATTTCCCAGTTTTTTTGAAAACTGGACGTATCAAGCAGAAACATGGGCGATTACGGGAATCTTTGGTTTCCGCGAGATTTTCCTATTTTCTCGAAAACGGGACTGATCAGGAAGAAACCATGCTGAAACGTGGGCGATATCTCGGAAAAGTTTGGTTTTGGTTGGATTTCACCAGTTTTTCCGAAAACTGGCCAAATCTAGCTAGAACCATGCTGAAATGTGGGCAATTACAGGAAAGCTTGGTTTTAGTTGGATTTTTCCGGTTTTTTCGAAAATAGGACGTATCAAGCAGAAACCCTGGTGAAACGTGGCCGCTCATGGGAAAGTTCGGTTCTGGCGAGATTTCCCAGT
>JASFAX010000303.1:52500-55000 GCA_030737875.1 Allium sativum | reverse complement strand
CCACAGACAGAAAAATGGGACAATGAGTAATCCAATAGGTACATCGATCGACCGACCACCGAAATATAATTCCGTGGACTTATACGAAAAGCCCATTGTGCCTGGATTTTATATTGGAAGAGCGGACCAGGCGAAAAGCAAGCTGTAACGTGCGCTGACACTGAAATCTAAGCCTATGGAATTTCAAGCATTTACCCGTGAAATTTACGAAACCTCCGCAGCGAAGCCTCAAACGCGATCGGTTGACCAGCTTTCTGGTAAAGGTGTTCGAGTTAATGGTGTTCACTAGTGTGCGCATCGGGCTTGGCACGTCTTGGATTTGGCAAATTACCAGATTTACCGAAGTAGAAGATTTGGCAAAGTACCAGGTTTGGCACTCAAAAAAGGCTTGAAAACACGGTGAAACATTGGATTTTCACGTGTGCTCATCGGGCTTGGCACGACTTGGATTTGGCGAATTACCAGATTTAGCACTTGACAAAGTACCAGGTTTGCCAAAGTACCAGGCTGAAAAACACGGTGAAACACTGGATATCGACGTGTGCACATCGGGCTTGGCACGCCTTGGATTTGGCAAAGTACCAGATTTGGCACTCAAAAAATAGTGAAAAACAAGGTGAAACATTGGATTTTCACGTGTGCGCATCGGGCTCGGCACGGCTTCGTTTTGGCAAAGTACCAGGTTTGGCAAAGTACCAGATTCGGCACTTTGCAAAGTACCGGATTTGGCACTCAAAAAAGGCTTAAAAACATGGTGAAACATTGAATTTTTACGTGTGCTCATCGGGCTTGGCACGCCTTGGATTTGGCAAAGTACCAGATCTGGCACTTGGCAAAGTACCAGGTTTGCCAAAGTACCAGGCTGAAAAATACGGTGAAACATCGAATTTTCGCGTGTGCTAATCGGGCTCGGCACGCCTTGGATTTGGCAAAGTACCAAATTTGCCAAAGTACCAGATTTTGGCACTCAAAAAAGACTGAAAAACACGGTGAAACACTTGATATCGACGTGTGCGCATCGGGCTTGGCACGCCTTGGATTTGGCAAAGTACCAGATTTGGCACTCAAAAAATAGTGAAAAACAAGGTGAAACATTGGATTTTCACGTGTGCGCATCGGGCTCGGCACGGCTTCGTTTTGGCAAAGTACCAGGTTTGGCAAAGTACCAGATTCGGCACTTTGCAAAGTACCGGATTTGGCACTCAAAAAAGGCTTAAAAACATGGTGAAACATTGAATTTTTACGTGTGCTCATCGGGCTTGGCACGCCTTGGATTTGGCAAAGTACCAGATCTGGCACTTGGCAAAGTACCAGGTTTGCCAAAGTACCAGGCTGAAAAATACGGTGAAACATCGAATTTTCGCGTGTGCTAATCGGGCTCGGCACGCCTTGGATTTGGCAAAGTACCAAATTTGCCAAAGTACCAAATTTGCCAAAGTACCAGATTTTGGCACTCAAAAAAGACTGAAAAACATGGTAAAACATTGGATTTTCACGTGTGCGCATCGGGCTCGGCACGGCTTGGTTTTGGCAAAGTACCAGGTTTGGCAAAGTACCAGATTTGGCACTTTGCAAAGTACCAGATTTGGCACTCAAAAAGGGCTTAAAAACACGGTGAAACATCGAATTTTCACGTGTGCTAATCGGGCTCCGCACGCCTTGGATTTGGCAAAGTACCAGATTTGGCACTTGGCAAAGTACCAGGTTTGCCAAAGTACCAGGCTGAAAACGGTGAAACATTGAATTTTCAACGTGTGCTAATCGGGCTCCGCACGCCTTGGATTTGGCAAAGTACCAGATTTGGCACTTGCAAAGTACCAGGTTTGCCAAAGTACCAGGCTGAAAAACACGGTGAACATTGAATTTTCACGTGTGCTAATCGGGCTCCGCACGCCTTGCATTTGGCAAAGTACCAGATTTGGCACTTGGCAAAGTACCAGGTTGCCAAAGTACCAGGCTGAAAAACACGGTGAAACATCGAATTTCGCGTGTGCTAATCGGGCTCCGCACGCCTTGGATTTGGCAAAGTACCACATTTGCCAAAGTACCAGATTTGGCACTCAAAAAATGGTGAAAACACGGTGAAACGTTAGATTTTCACGTGTGCTAATCGGGCTTGGCACAGCTTGGATTTGGCAAAGTATCAGATTTGGCACTTGGCAAAGTACCAGGTTTGCCAAAGTACCAGGCTGAAAAACACGGTGAAACATTGAATTTTCACGTGTGCTAATCGGGCTCCGCACGCCTTGGATTTGGCAAAGTACCAGATTTGACAAAGTACCAGATTTGGCACTTGGCAAAGTGCCAGATTCGGAAAACACATGCGGATCACTCAAAACCACAGTGACTACATGGCAAAATCACAAAAAAAAATGTGGTCGGATTTACCTACGTAGCAGAGACACTTTGGACTACCGGGGTCATATTAGGCTAAATTCCATATATTCCTATATTGGGGGGGGGGAGGGTGAGGAGGAGGAAGGGGAAGGATTGACCAAAA
>JASFAX010000303.1:30000-32500 GCA_030737875.1 Allium sativum | reverse complement strand
AGTACCGGATTTGGCACTCAAAAAAGGCTTAAAAACATGGTGAAACATTGAATTTTTACGTGTGCTCATCGGGCTTGGCACGCCTTGGATTTGGCAAAGTACCAGATCTGGCACTTGGCAAAGTACCAGGTTTGCCAAAGTACCAGGCTGAAAAATACGGTGAAACATCGAATTTTCGCGTGTGCTAATCGGGCTCGGCACGCCTTGGATTTGGCAAAGTACCAAATTTGCCAAAGTACCAGATTTTGGCACTCAAAAAAGACTGAAAAACACGGTGAAACACTTGATATCGACGTGTGCGCATCGGGCTTGGCACGCCTTGGATTTGGCAAAGTACCAGATTTGGCACTCAAAAAATAGTGAAAAACAAGGTGAAACATTGGATTTTCACGTGTGCGCATCGGGCTCGGCACGGCTTCGTTTTGGCAAAGTACCAGGTTTGGCAAAGTACCAGATTCGGCACTTTGCAAAGTACCGGATTTGGCACTCAAAAAAGGCTTAAAAACATGGTGAAACATTGAATTTTTACGTGTGCTCATCGGGCTTGGCACGCCTTGGATTTGGCAAAGTACCAGATCTGGCACTTGGCAAAGTACCAGGTTTGCCAAAGTACCAGGCTGAAAAATACGGTGAAACATCGAATTTTCGCGTGTGCTAATCGGGCTCGGCACGCCTTGGATTTGGCAAAGTACCAAATTTGCCAAAGTACCAAATTTGCCAAAGTACCAGATTTTGGCACTCAAAAAAGACTGAAAAACATGGTAAAACATTGGATTTTCACGTGTGCGCATCGGGCTCGGCACGGCTTGGTTTTGGCAAAGTACCAGGTTTGGCAAAGTACCAGATTTGGCACTTTGCAAAGTACCAGATTTGGCACTCAAAAAGGGCTTAAAAACACGGTGAAACATCGAATTTTCACGTGTGCTAATCGGGCTCCGCACGCCTTGGATTTGGCAAAGTACCAGATTTGGCACTTGGCAAAGTACCAGGTTTGGCAAAGTACCAGGCTGAAAAACACGGTGAAACATTGAATTTTCACGTGTGCTAATCGGGCTCCGCACGCCTTGGATTTGGCAAAGTACCAGATTTGGCACTTGGCAAAGTACCAGGTTTGCCAAAGTACCAGGCTGAAAAACACGGTGAAACATTGAATTTTCACGTGTGCTAATCGGGCTCCGCACGCCTTGCATTTGGCAAAGTACCAGATTTGCCAAAGTACCAGATTTGGCACTCAAAAAATGGTGAAAAACACGGTGAAACACTGGATTTTCACGTGTGCGCATCGAGCTTGGCACAGCTTGGATTTGGCAAAGTACCAGATTTGGCACTTGGCAAAGTACCAGGTTTGCCAAAGTACCAGGCTGAAAAACACGGTGAAACATTGAATTTTCACGTGTGCTAATCGGGCTCCGCACGCCTTGCATTTGGCAAAGTACCAGATTTGGCACTTGGCAAAGTACCAGGTTGGCCAAAGTACCAGGCTGAAAAACACGGTGAAACATCGAATTTTCGCGTGTGCTAATCGGGCTCCGCACGCCTTGGATTTGGCAAAGTACCACATTTGCCAAAGTACCAGATTTGGCACTCAAAAAATGGTGAAAAACACGGTGAAACGTTAGATTTTCACGTGTGCTAATCGGGCTTGGCACAGCTTGGATTTGGCAAAGTATCAGATTTGGCACTTGGCAAAGTACCAGGTTTGCCAAAGTACCAGGCTGAAAAACACGGTGAAACATTGAATTTTCACGTGTGCTAATCGGGCTCCGCACGCCTTGGATTTGGCAAAGTACCAGATTTGACAAAGTACCAGATTTGGCACTTGGCAAAGTGCCAGATTCGGAAAACACATGCGGATCACTCAAAACCACAGTGACTACATGGCAAAATCACAAAAAAAAATGTGGTCGGATTTACCTACGTAGCAGAGACACTTTGGACTACCGGGGTCATATTAGGCTAAATTCCATATATTCCTATATTGGGGGGGGAGGGTGAGGAGGAGGAAGGGGAAGGATTGACCAAAATGGATCAGGCAAAACGCAAGCTGAAACGTTGGTTGATCAACAAAATTTTTTTGTGTGGATTTTTCGGAGAAATTTTTTTTTTTTTTTAAATATTTAAAAATATTAATTTTTAAATATTTTAAAAAAAAAAAATTTAAAAAAAAATTTTTTGAAAATGTTTTCGATGGAAGTGCCCTCCCCAAATTTTTTAAAAATATTTTTAAAAATATTTTTGTTGCGATCTCGGAAAAGTATGGTTTTGGTTGGATTTCACCAGTTTTTCCGAAAACTGGCCAAATCTTGCTAGAACCATGCTGAAATGTGGGCAATTACAGGAAAGCTTGGTTTTGGCTGGATTTTTCCGGTTTTTTCGAAAATAGGACGTATCAAGCAGAAACCCTGGTGAAACGTGGCCGCTCATGGGAAAGTTCGGTTCTGGCGAGATTTCCCAGTTTTTTTGAAAACTGGACGTATCAAGCAGAAACATGGGCGATTAC
>JASFAX010000303.1:7500-10000 GCA_030737875.1 Allium sativum | reverse complement strand
CCGGATTTGGCACTCAAAAAAGGCTTAAAAACATGGTGAAACATTGAATTTTTACGTGTGCTCATCGGGCTTGGCACGCCTTGGATTTGGCAAAGTACCAGATCTGGCACTTGGCAAAGTACCAGGTTTGCCAAAGTACCAGGCTGAAAAATACGGTGAAACATCGAATTTTCGCGTGTGCTAATCGGGCTCGGCACGCCTTGGATTTGGCAAAGTACCAAATTTGCCAAAGTACCAAATTTGCCAAAGTACCAGATTTTGGCACTCAAAAAAGACTGAAAAACATGGTAAAACATTGGATTTTCACGTGTGCGCATCGGGCTCGGCACGGCTTGGTTTTGGCAAAGTACCAGGTTTGGCAAAGTACCAGATTTGGCACTTTGCAAAGTACCAGATTTGGCACTCAAAAAGGGCTTAAAAACACGGTGAAACATCGAATTTTCACGTGTGCTAATCGGGCTCCGCACGCCTTGGATTTGGCAAAGTACCAGATTTGGCACTTGGCAAAGTACCAGGTTTGGCAAAGTACCAGGCTGAAAAACACGGTGAAACATTGAATTTTCACGTGTGCTAATCGGGCTCCGCACGCCTTGGATTTGGCAAAGTACCAGATTTGGCACTTGGCAAAGTACCAGGTTTGCCAAAGTACCAGGCTGAAAAACACGGTGAAACATTGAATTTTCACGTGTGCTAATCGGGCTCCGCACGCCTTGCATTTGGCAAAGTACCAGATTTGCCAAAGTACCAGATTTGGCACTCAAAAAATGGTGAAAAACACGGTGAAACACTGGATTTTCACGTGTGCGCATATCGAGCTTGGCACAGCTTGGATTTGGCAAAGTACCAGATTTGGCACTTGGCAAAGTACCAGGTTTGCCAAAGTACCAGGCTGAAAAACACGGTGAAACATTGAATTTTCACGTGTGCTAATCGGGCTCCGCACGCCTTGCATTTGGCAAAGTACCAGATTTGGCACTTGGCAAAGTACCAGGTTGGCCAAAGTACCAGGCTGAAAAACACGGTGAAACATCGAATTTTCGCGTGTGCTAATCGGGCTCCGCACGCCTTGGATTTGGCAAAGTACCACATTTGCCAAAGTACCAGATTTGGCACTCAAAAAATGGTGAAAAACACGGTGAAACGTTAGATTTTCACGTGTGCTAATCGGGCTTGGCACAGCTTGGATTTGGCAAAGTATCAGATTTGGCACTTGGCAAAGTACCAGGTTTGCCAAAGTACCAGGCTGAAAAACACGGTGAAACATTGAATTTTCACGTGTGCTAATCGGGCTCCGCACGCCTTGGATTTGGCAAAGTACCAGATTTGACAAAGTACCAGATTTGGCACTTGGCAAAGTGCCAGATTCGGAAAACACATGCGGATCACTCAAAACCACAGTGACTACATGGCAAAATCACAAAAAAAAATGTGGTCGGATTTACCTACGTAGCAGAGACACTTTGGACTACCGGGGTCATATTAGGCTAAATTCCATATATTCCTATATTGGGGGGGGAGGGTGAGGAGGAGGAAGGGGAAGGATTGACCAAAATGGATCAGGCAAAACGCAAGCTGAAACGTTGGTTGATCAACAAAATTTTTTTGTGTGTGATTTTTCGGAGAAATTTTTTTTTTTTTTTAAATATTTAAAAATATTAATTTTTAAATATTTTAAAAAAAAAAAATTTAAAAAAAAATTTTTTGAAAATGTTTTCGATGGAAGTGCCCTCCCCAAATTTTTTAAAAATATTTTTAAAAATATTTTTGTTGCGATCTCGGAAAAGTATGGTTTTGGTTGGATTTCACCAGTTTTTCCGAAAACTGGCCAAATCTTGCTAGAACCATGCTGAAATGTGGGCAATTACAGGAAAGCTTGGTTTTGGCTGGATTTTTCCGGTTTTTTCGAAAATAGGACGTATCAAGCAGAAACCCTGGTGAAACGTGGCCGCTCATGGGAAAGTTCGGTTCTGGCGAGATTTCCCAGTTTTTTTGAAAACTGGACGTATCAAGCAGAAACATGGGCGATTACGGGAATCTTTGGTTTCCGCGAGATTTTCCTATTTTCTCGAAAACGGGACTGATCAGGAAGAAACCATGCTGAAACGTGGGCGATATCTCGGAAAAGTTTGGTTTTGGTTGGATTTCACCAGTTTTTCCGAAAACTGGCCAAATCTAGCTAGAACCATGCTGAAATGTGGGCAATTACAGGAAAGCTTGGTTTTAGTTGGATTTTTCCGGTTTTTTCGAAAATAGGACGTATCAAGCAGAAACCCTGGTGAAACGTGGCCGCTCATGGGAAAGTTCGGTTCTGGCGAGATTTCCCAGTTTTTTCGAAAACTGGACGTATCAAGCAGAAACGTGGGCGATTACGAGAATCTTTGGTTTCGGCGAGATTTTCCTATTTTCTCGAAAACGGGACTGATCAGGAAGAAACCATGCTGAAACGTGGGCGATTACAGGAAAGTTTGATTTTCGCTAGATTTCACCGATATTTTCGAAA
>JASFAX010002940.1:0-44161 GCA_030737875.1 Allium sativum | reverse complement strand
CAGTTGAAACTTCAGAATAGTCGCTATGGAATTCTGGCCCTTAAAAATGAAAATTTTGCAAACGACCTCGGTTTTCGACGAAACCACTTTTGTTGGATCCGTGATGTCAAATTATTGCCAGATTTCAAAATTCGTAATTTTTCGAATCAATATGTGAGCGTGGCAAAGGAAAACGCATTTGACCAGTTTCAATTGATTTTAATCGAATGGAAAATGACCATTTTTCGAACGGTCTTGGAATTTGACGAAATTAGCTTTGTTAGAACAATATCCCCAATACGAAGCTAGAAAATATTTTTCGGGAATTTTTAAAGCCCGTATGTGGCCCCGGCAATTTAAAATGTACATTCAAATGGAATACCTAATAATTTATATTTTAAATATAGCGGAAACTGATTGAAACGCTAGAATTAGGTTATGAAACATATCCCATTGTGTTCGGAATGGGGGTAATTAGCTAGGGACGACAGTCGTTGGGTTCGATTCAGGGTTCGAAAATGAAAGTCAACTTTGGTGGAGAATAAAATAATAATTAAATAAATATAAATATAAACACCTCACCTCTCAACACTCTCTCTCCCCATTCCACCGTGTGAATCGATTTAAAGAAAAAAAACCTAGCCTAATCGACGGAGCCGCGCCTCCAGGAGGGCGCGTCGCCCACTGCGTCTCCAGCGCTCAGGCCGGGCAACACCCCTGGCCCTCGCTCTCCCCCTCCGCTAGTCCTCCTCATCCCCCCTTCTCGCGGAGACCCTCCAGCCCGCACCCCTCAATCCTTCGTCGCTCCTCAATTCCAGCGTGCCCTAACCACCCATTGACCCACCGCGTCTCCTCCTCCGATCCAAATCTGTCCCCTTCTCTCGCTAGAAACACTGTAAGTATTTTTATTTATTCATTTATATTTATTTATAGTTTTTAGTTTATAAAAAAACAATATATAAAACAATAAGAAAGAATTGATTTTTAACTTGTAAAAAGAATTGATTTTTAATTTGTAAAAGAAGTGATTTTTCATAATAGAGAGGAGTGATTTTTATTTAGGAAAATATACGATTTTTGAACTAGAAAAATTCGATTTTTATATATATGAAGTGAAGATAAAAATTTGACTTTTAGATATAAGAAGTGAAGATAAAAATATGATTTTTATATGCATGTAGTGATAATCAAAATGTGATTTTTACTATGGACAGCGTGTAAAAGATCGCATTGGAATTTAAGGCAAATCCGAACCGTTCAGAAATGGAGAATGGAGGAGTAGAACCCCTTGGTGAGAACTCCTCACTTTCAATTTAATTTCTAGCTTGAAATATATACTAGGATGCAGACGGTGCTTAGCAGCACCCGACAACTGTCGTCCACAGACCATGGATGACTGTTTGATTGTTGTGTTGTGAAATTGGATTGTGTTATGTGAAGTGAAATAAAATATTTTATAGTGGAAAATATTTTATACTTAAAAATATGATTTTTAACGTGTATATAAAATAAATAGTAATAAACAAATCAGACGATACGTTTATATACACTGATTTGACTAATATTGATTGGGACGATAAATTTTACACATTGCCCAACTGCACAAATAAAATGTGTGTTTGTTGATTTGAAACCCCACACGGGTATTGGGATGATATTTGACGTACACTAATCCCGATTGTTTAGTTGTATGTCAATCGATAGGTTGATAGACTGTTGTAAGCGTTAAATATTTATATTTAATGCTTATATAGTGAAGAATACACTTTGGATGATGGTTGATTATTTATCGTTGCTAATGTATACATTTGTTGTAGAAAATCCATATAATTAACGTTATATTGTAATTGATTGGGCCTCATTCCAATTTGGAAAATTTTAGAAAAATAAATATTCATGTGTTGAATAAAAATATATATTCATGTGTTGAATAGAAAAATAAATATTCATGTGTTGAATAGAAATATATATTCATGTGTTGAATAGAAAAATAAATATTCATGTGTTGAATAGAAATATATATTCATGCGCTGAATAGAAAAATAAATATTCATGTATTAAATAGAAATATATATTCATATGTTGAATAGAAAAATAAATATTCATGTGTTGAAGAAAATATTCATTTGTTGAATAGAGTAACGAAGTTATTGAAATATACAAAGCCTTGTTGGTTAGATATGCGCCATTTTGATGTGAACGATATTTATATCGATTTTATTCATTTTTATAATGAATATAGAAAAGGAAGTGATTTCAAAATATAACGTTTTGAAAATATTATCATTTATATATTAATGATATGGAATATTCAATTTTGATTAGAAATTGAATATGAAGTTGAAATCATTTTGAAAACGAATTTAAAACGATTTATAAAATACGTTGTGAAAGGAAATCAACGAAATATAATATATATATATATATATTACATAATGGCCTGAATAGAACGCACCGCGCTGCGGCAGTTCTCGAATTTCGACCACTGTCTTCGAATGGATATTGCGGGAGATCCGACCGTCGGATTCTCCTAAAACTGGAACCTTGGGTTCGTATCGAAAAGAGCTTTCTAAAGAATATTAGAGATTTGAAATCTAACGGTGGATTTGGAATTATGTCCAAATCAAATTTGGAAAAGGTCGCTGTAAGTGCAGTTCGATGGCCGTTGATGGAAATCGACTGTACGGGCCTTGATAAAATTATTAAAAATATCAATAATTTGTGTAAAATCATAAGAAATGATTTGTGAAGAATTGGGATGAAAAACTCCAAATTTGAGAAGATAAAAATTGATTTTTATCGAAATGAACTATTTTTGAACTAAAGTAATAATTTATTTATTTTTAAATAAATAAATTGGATTTGAAATGGTTTTAAAAATGACCAGAATTTCCAATAACTGAATTGAGATGGATTTGAATTGAAATTATCTTTATAATATTTCGATGTTGGATTTCGTGATTATACAGATATTGTTATGGAAATTTGAAAGATATATTTATATCGTTATTTCCAATACGATATTTGTTGGTCATAGAATTTGATATTGAATATAAGCCGATATATTTTCTATTCAGAGCCTTGTATTTAATATCAAATGAGATTCGGGTTTGTCGTGAATGGTGTCTTCATTAACACTATTCTTAAACCCAGTTGAGAAAAGATTAAATCTTTTTATTTAGATTTAATGAAGTGTACCAATTAAATGAGATTTAATTGGAATTGAATTTGAATAGATTTTTGGGTTTATCGGGAACGGTGTTTTAAATAACACTCGTTCTTTAACCCGATAATTAATGGAATGTGATTTTGGGTTTATAGTGAACCGTGTTTTAAATAACATTGGTTCTTTAACCCAGTTAAAGAGGGTGTGATTTCCCAAGCCAAATAATGATTGATATGATTTTTAGGAAGATTAAAACTAAGTGGAGTTTTAATGAATCTTTAATTAGATTGAAACTATCGAGCATGGAGTATCACTAGTTTTGCTCCAGGCAATAGTTAAATCTTTAATTAGATTTGAACATGAAATGGTAATTGAATTTACCGAAAACACCGTGGTGTTAGATAGAAGTATTACTAGTTTTACTTCATGGGATGAATAGGTTGGGATTGGGAAATTAAAACATATGATTACTTCGGTAAGGTTCGTTAATCCCGGCTAGTTTGGATAAACCATAATTTGGTTTGAATTGATATTCAAAATAAGATTAAAGAATAAATTTGAGGAATTTATCTTTGATAAAATTAATGGGAACCTATCCCTAAGAATGTGAAATTTAGCAACTAACTGAAGATTAGTTAAGATGAATGGTTTCCTGGGTATTGATCTGATGTTGGTTCCGGCCTTCGGGGTTAATATTTGGGGAATTGTTCCCTTACTAATTTACAGTTAGTGACTAATGAATTGGAATGAGGCGTATGTTGTGTTTGTGTAACACTTGTTTATTACATACGCGAGTTATTCAGAAAGACCGGGTTTATCCCATTCTGAATAACTGATTGGACGTGGTGTCGAGAATGAAGACGGTGGTCGAAGACCAGAGGTCTTCATGTCGTTTGGGTGATTATAGATGATCTTGACTGGGTCGTACACCCAAAAGGAGGGAATCAGTTAGTGGTCGTCCTGACGTACTTGGAGATCGATGGATATGCGAGGAACAACGTGCCTCCGGTTTCGTTTAGACCCAGAACGGACTTGTAAATGGACTGTGTGTCTGACATTGGATTTTATTCTGTGTGATTGATTTCTATTAAATATATATCTGTTTAGCGGCGGAGAATTTATTCTCTTGCTTAACGCTCCTCTCTGAGACGTATGAGCTTAGAGGTTATATATTGGTGGATATCAATCGCATGGAGTGAATTGCCTGCGTGGTATGCCTAAGTGGCAAATGATCAAGGCTTTTGTTGAAAAGCAAAGTCTTGTGGTTGATGATCAAATCCCGGCCTTTGTGGCTTAGCTTTGTGTAGCGTTGATTCGTGAGCCTCACACCCCGGTTGTGAACCAGAAACGGGAGAGGACATCAGGGAGGGCATGCGTTTCCTTCTAGTTAGAAGTGGCATCAGTGGTTTTACACACCGTGACGAGTTTGACTTGTGTGGTTGTTGCTGTTGCGAGGCGCCTCGGATATATCGGTGACTATGTGGAGCCGATGGAGTCATTCGTTGGCTCATTTACGCCCCAAAGGGTGGGGAAACGCAGTGTTCAGGCATTTTAATCCACATTGGTGGACAGGCCCTGACGATCCAAAGGATTGACTGAGTACTTGCCTGACAGGAGGACTAGAGGCTCTCGAATTCGGGGAGGCCTATCTTTTGCCTTGGTTCACAGATGGAAATCCAACTTCCAATACGTGACATGCGCGGTTTTGATTGTAGAGCCTAGTATTGGCGACATGATATATGGTACCCATGCAGTCTATGATTAATACTTATGATTGAAACTATTTTGACACTATGCACTTATAGTAATAATAAAAGATGAAATTTAGCGAATCAAGCATTCTTTGGCTATTATAAGGTAAAAGCATATCCTCCGGCTTGTGCTGCATTGTGTGATGGGACCTGGGTCTTATAATAGCTTCATTGTTCTTTATTTAGCATTGCGTTGTTGTTTTATGCACTGGTGTTCTTGGGAGGAAACCCGTTCTGTGTTATACGGCGTGGTCCCTTGATTTACCTAACTTTAAAATAAGGATAAATAACTGTTTAATTCTCACATCAGTCACATGACTGACCTGGAGTTTATTGTTTTAACCTAAACTCTGGGTTCCCTATTTTCTGCACGGGCAGCCAGTAGTTTTGGTTTTGCAGATTTATTCTTACAGGACCCTGGTTTATAGCTGAAGTGATATTCGGAAAGCTCTGTATCCATGTATTTCTTTCAGTTATGTTTTGTATTATTTTTCTGTTGCAGTAATGTATTTAAATCTCTGATATTCTCTATTGTGTAATATTTATTGATACTCTGTATATTCTTGTATTATGATGGAATTGTTGTAATAAACAATGAAATGTTCTTCTGTTTGCGTTCTGATTAGTCGTGTTCTCAATTCAATCTTTGCTTTCCTTCACGGGGAAGTTCGGGTCGTCTCATTTTAGTATTAGAGCTTTGGTTTACAGAGCTCAAGAACAAGGCACATTAGAAACAAACGAAAGAATTCATCAGAGATTGGATTAATAATATCCAATAAGAATGACTCGTTAGAGATGGGATCAGTAGTGTCCTAGAACGAGTGTGAAGAGTGTTGTTTTTAAAAATAAAATAAACTTTGTTTTGAAAATTCAAACCATTTTATATGTATTTGAATATTTATTTTATATTGAATTTGGACAATCTAGAATATGAAGATTTTGCATATACGCCTAGCTATCGTCTATACGAAGTCCCAAATATACTGGATAGATATTGGATCACATTCTAGTCGCCCGGAGATGATTCTGATGATGGAGCTCCATCATCAGTGTGTAAGTTCGAGTTTCGAAAATGTGATATCTATATATTTCCATTTGACTAGTGCGAGAACCAAAACTAGATAGGGTTATTTGTTGTGATTTGGCACCAAAAACATGATTTTCTGTATATATACCAAAGTTATGAATTTGAAAATTAACCAACTAATTGATTGATGGTTGTGTTGTTTGATTATTGTTTGTTTAATTAAAATTTGAACCATTTAGCCAAATTGTATCAAATAGTGAATTGTATTGAAAATTTATCGCATATGCACGCATGTACATGTACTTACATTGAACAGGTCATAGCAAGGAGGCTAGAGCAGAAGAATAAAATTGTTTGCCCGATAAATAGGTACATGTTTATTGTATTTCTTTGGGTTTGGATGATTTTATGGGCCGATTGGCTAGCCGCTTGGTTGTTTTTTTTTCTTTTTGGATTGATGAGGGCCATGGGAGGCTATTTGACATATTCCGATGTCCCCGGTGCAAGGGAGGTTATGGCGAAATTTTTCGAAAATTTAGGGTATTAGCCAAATTTTTGAAAAATTTGAAAAGTTCTTAGAAATTGAAAGTTGAACAATTTATGCCGTAGAGAAAATAATGGAAGTTGAGTTGGTTTGTAAAACAACTTTCGGCTTCGTTCCTTTTCGGGGACGAAAAGTTTTAAGTGGGGGGATTGTAATAACCCGGAATTCTAAGCCAATTTAAAAATTTTATTTTGGCAATTTTGATGAATTTTGAATATTTAAAATAGATTATTTTAAATAATAACGACGAGAAATTTATTTTTAATAGAATAGAACGTATATATTTATTTTAATTGTCGTTAGAATATAAATATTTATATATATACAAGGAATTGAAAATGGTGCGGTAATTTGAAAATTTGATTTCAAATTTCAAATGAATATACAGGATTCAAAATAAACCGGATTTTAGTGAAACCAAAAATATTAGAATCTATTTGAGAATATCTTTCCAACGAATCCGAGAAATTGAAATTTCATAGCGGGGATAAAAAGATATGTCCAGTTGAAATTTCAGAATAGTCGCTATGGAATTCTGGCCCTTAAAAATGGAAATTTTGCAAACGACCTCGGTTTTCGACGAAACCACTTTTGTTGGATCCACGATGTCAAATCATTGCTAGATTTCAAAATTCGTTATTTTTCGAATGAGCGTGGCAAAGGAAAACGCGTTTGACCAGTTTCAATTGATTTTAATCGACTGGAAAATGACCATTTTTCAAACGGTCTCGGAATTTGACAAAATTAGTTTTTTTAGAACCGTATCGCCAATAAGAAACTAGAAAATATTTTTCGGGAATTTTTAAAGTCTGTATGTGGCCCCGGTAATTTAAAATGTACGTTCAAATTGAATATATAATGATTTATATTTTAAATATAGTGGAAACTGATCAAAACGCTAGAATTGGGTTACGAAACATTTATATTTCATAGCTTGGGATGACAGTCATTGGGTTCGAATCAGGGTTCGAAAATGAAAGTCAACTTTGGTGGAGAATAAAATAATAATTAAATAAATATAAATATAAACACCTCACCCTTCAACACTCTCTCTCCCCATTCCACCGTGGAAATCGATTTAAAGAAAAAAACCTAGCCTAATCGACGGAGCCGCGCCTCTAGGAGGGTGCTAGCCCACTGCGCCGCCGGTGCTCAGGCCGGGCAGCACCCCTAGACCCCGCTCTCCCCCTCCGCTAGTCCTCCTCACCCCCCTTCTCGCGAAGACCCTCCAGTCTGCACCCCTCAATCCCCCGTCGCTCCTCAATTCCAGTGTGCCCTAACCACCCGTTGACCCACCGCGTCGCCTCCTCCGATCCAAATCTGCCCCCTTCTCTCGCTAGAAACGCTGTAAGTGTTTTTATTTATTCATTTATATTTATTTATAGTTTTCAGATCATAAAAAAAACAATATATAAAACAATAAGAAAGAATTGTTTTTTAACTTGTAAAAAGAATTGATTTTTAATTTGTAAAAGAAGTGTTTTTTCATAATAAATAGGAGTGATTTTTATTTAGGAAAATATACGATTTTCGAACTAGAAAAAATCGATTTATATATATATATATGAAGTGAAGATAAAAATTCGATTTTTATATATATGAAGTGAAGATAAAAATCTGATTTTTAGATATAAGAAGTGAAGATAAAAATATGATTTTTATATGCAAGTAGTGATAATCAAAATGTGATTTTTACTATGGACAGTGTGTAAAAGATCGCATTGGAATTTAAGGCAAATCCGAGGAGTGGAACCCCTTGGTGAGAACTCCTCACTTTCAATTTAATTTCTAGTTTGAAATATATACTAGGATGCAGATGGTGCTTAGCGGCACCCGACACCCGCCGTCCACAGAGCATGGATGACTTGTTTGTTTGATGGCTGTGTTGTGAAATTGGATTGTGTGATGAGAAATAAAATATTTTATAGTGAAAAATATTTTATAGTTAAAAATATGATTTTTAACGTGTATATAAAATAAATAGTAATAAACAAATCGGACGATTTGTTTATATACACTGATTTGACTGATATTGATTGAGACGATAAATTTTACACATCGCCCAACTGCACAAATAAAATGTGTATTTGTTGACTTGAAACCCCACATGGGTATTGGGATGATATTTGACATACACTAATCCTGATTGTTTAGTTGTATCTCAATCGATAGGTTGACAGACAGTTGTAAGCGTTAAATATTTATATTTAATGCTTATACAGTGAAGAATACACTTTGGATGATGGTTAATTATTTATCGTTGCTATTATATACATGTGTTGTAGAAAATCCATATAATTAATGTTATATGGTAATTGATTGGGCCTCATTCCAATTTGAAAAAATTAGAAAAATAAATATTCATGTGTTGAATAGAAATATATATTCATGTGTTGAATAGAAAATTAAATATTCATGTGTTGAATAGAAATATATATTCATGTGTTGAATAGAAAAATAAATATTCATGTGTTGAATAGAAATAATTATTCATGTGTTGAATAGAAAAATAAATATACATGTGTTAAATAGAAATATATATTCATGTGTTGAATAGAAAAATAAATATTCATGTGTTGAAGAAAATATTCATTTATTGAATAGAATAACGAAGTTATTAAAATATACAAAGTCGTGTTGGTTAGATATGCGCCATTTTGACGTGAACGATATTTATATCGATTTTATTCATTTTTATAACGAATATAGAAAAGGAAGTGATTTCAAAATATAATGTTTTGAAAATATTATCATTTATAGATTAATGATATGGAATATTCAATTTTGGTTAGAAATTGAATATGAAGTTGAAATCGTTTTGAAAACGAATTTAAAACGATTTATAAAATACGTTGTGAAAGGAAATCGATGAAATATATATATATATATATATTATAATGGCCTGAATAGAATGCACCGCGCTGCGGCAGTTTGCGAATTTCGACCATTGTCTTCGAATGCATATTGTGGGAGATCCGACCGTCGGATTCTCCTAAAACCAGAACCGTTGGGTTCGTATCGAAAAGAGCTTTCTAAGAATATTAGAGATTTTAAATCTAACGGTTGCACTTGGAATTATGTCCAAATCAAATTTGGAAAAGGTCGCTGTAAGTGCAGTTCGATGGCCGTTGATGGAAATCGATTGTACGGGCCTTGATAAAATTATTAAAAATATCAATAATTTGTGTGAAATCATAAGAAATGATTTGTGAAGATCTAGGATGAAAAACTCCTAATTTGAGAAGATAAAAATTGATTTTTATCGAAATGAACTAGTTTTGAACAAGAGTAATAATTTATTTATTTTTAAATAAATAAATTGGATTTGAAATGGTTTTAAAAATAACCAGAATTTCAAATAACTGAATTGGGATGGATTTGAATCGAAATTATCTTTGGAATATTTCAATGTTGGATTTCGTGATTATACAGATATTGTTATGGAAATTTGTAAGATACATTTATATCGTTATTTCCAATACGATATTTGTTGGTTGTAGAATTTGATATTGAATATAAGCCGATATATTTTCTATTCAGAGCCTTGTATTTAATATCAAATGAGATTCGGGTTTTTCGTGAATGGTGTCTTCATTAACACTGTTCTTAAACCCAGTTGAGAAATGATTAAATCTTTTTATTTAGATTTAATGAAGTGTACCAATTAAATGGGATTTAATTGGAATTGAATTTGAATAGATTTTTGGGTTTATCGTGAACGGTGTTTTAAATAACCCTCGTTCTTTAACCTGATAATTAATGGAATGTGATTTTGGTTTTATAGTGAACCGTGTTTTAAATGACATTGGTTCTTTAACCCAGTTAAAGACAGGATGTGATTTCCTAAGCCAAATAATGATTGATATGATTTTTGGGAAGATTAAAACTAAGTGGAGTTTTAATGAATCTTTAATTAGATTGAAAAGATCGAGAATGGAGTATCACCAGTTTTGCTCCAGGCGATAGTTAAATCTTTAATTAGATTTGAACGTGAAATGGAAATTGAATTTACCGATAACACCATGGTGTTAGATACGAAGTATAACCAGTTTTACTTCATGGGATGAATAGGTTAGGATTGGGAAATTAAAACAAATGATTACTTCCGTAAGGTTCGTTAATCCCAGCTAGTTTGGATAAACCATAATTTGGTTTGAATTGATATTCAAAAGAAGATTAAAGAATAAATTTGAAGAATTTATCTTTGATAAAATTAATGGGAACCTATCCCTAAGAATGTGAAATTTAGCAACTAACTGAAGATTAGTTAAGATGAATGGTTTCCTGGTGTAACACCCCACATCCGTTAGTGTCACTCACAAAAGGAATGCACTAAGTTCTGTGGAGCATTTAGGGTAAAAGATGCAGATAAATTACAAGATAGACAGAAATTTAGCAGCGGGAAATAAAACTTTACTTTATTGATAAGATAGTTTGTACAACAATTGTTTTTCCAATATCAGAGTATCATCTGTCTTACAAAATAAAGAAGCATAAAAATACATTTATATCCCCCAATGTAGCAAGAGCCAGCCATAGCATCTGAAAAGAGAATCCAAGCAAAACTTCGACAAACCTTCAAGCTGGGAAAGAGTGACAGTCCAACTTAACCTGGGCTATACTATTCCCTCCTTTACTACCTGGGGGGGAGGGGGGAACGGAAGAAAAGAAGACGAAAGAAAAACAGAGTCAGACATAAATCCTGAGTAAGTTCAGTTACTTCTAGCATGTGAACATGGAAAAACAAAACGACATGAATTAACTGAATACAAGATAACACCATGATGATAGGGTCAGCAAGATTAGACACAAGATATGCTAAGATAAGATAAACTGGATATGCTCTAATACTTTCGCCGCTTCGCTATTTTCTTGTTATACTGGTTTCTATATCTCTGCACCACCTAACTAGTGTCCCAACTAGTAGCGATAACGTGATCCCAATCCCTGTAGTTTCCATTGCCTTCAGGCATACATTTATTATTTATTACCTAGATCTAATCTAGGGTTTTCTATCAAGTGCTTTCTAGATTCAACTAGAGTTTATGCTATCTGCTGAACGCTTCTCGGATACAGGGTTTATGCCACCTAGTCCAACTAGGGATTATGCTACCTGTCGAACGATGCCCCCTAGTCTAGGATACACTACCTAGAGTGGTATATGTTCCTAGACTTCCACACGCATGTATCGCGAATCGTTATCGCTTGTCTAGATGCACATGTCCTGTAATGTGCGGCCCGAATCCTATGGCAGGGCAAATCAAGAAACACAGGACTCGGTTGGGAGCTTTCAGATATCTGCCGATGCAGATGCTAAGGTCTGTTTTTATTCTAGTGGCTATGGTCTCACTCGACCCCTCCCTCAGCTAATGAAAGGCACACCTTGAAAAATGAGAACTATACGCAGGCCCCTATGCCCCACTAACCTATGGCCATCCTCACCCATAACTAGATAGCAAGTATATGGTCTTTTGGAGTTCTCCGCCTTTCCGCTTCACGTATCTCGATTGATCAAGATGGATGGTAGACGACGAGTTGCTATCACAGGGCTACCGTTTTCTCGCCGAATCACGCTGGTCCATCTTAGTCTTTAGGTTGCCATATATTGCAACCAAGTCATACCCCTGGTTCTTCTAACGTAGACCTTAACCTCTGTGAGCCCAGGAGGATCATCTGCAGCCTCATAGAGGGATACCAAGAGTACCCTCACGTCCCCTCGAAGCCTCGGGCTTCGTAACCCAATTTGTTGGAGCCTTCTTTTTACTCAGATGGACGTTCGCTCCTTCCCGTGTTATACTAAGAATTACTACTTAGTTTTGCTAACTAAGGTTTACCACTTAGTTTCCAGAATCGTTGTTTTCTTAACTAAGGTTTACTTCTTAGCTCCTTTCAACTAAGGTTTACTACTTAGTTCTCTTTCTCGTCAATTTGGATTGGTTAAGTGTCATTAGTCAATTCAAGCTAACTTTCTTTATTTATCCCGATAAACTGTTTAAGTGTTATCAGTAATTCATGTTGACTTAACCCTACCACAAACCAAGTTATATTGGTTAAGTATTTCTTATTACTTAACCCTACCTATTCATCATGTATTGGTTAAGTGTTCCTTTTTAACTTAACCTTGCCCATCTGTTTTTAACTAACATTTTATTAATGGTTAAGTATTATCCCTTCATGTTTTAGACTTAACCCTATTCCTTTATCACAATCTGATGGTTAAGTGTTCAAGTTTACTTAACCCTACGGTCTAGTCCAGCTAACATATCAAATTGGCTAAGTGTATTGAATTATACTTAACCCCAACCTCTAGTCTAGTTAACATGTTAATTTGGCTAAGTGTATTAACTTTACTTAACCCCACCTTCTAGTCTAGTTAACATGTTAATTTGGATAAGTGTTTTCTTGGTTACTTAACCCCTACAAATCTTGTCTTGTTACGATGTTAAGTTTGATTAAGTGCCCCTATGGACTTAACCCTCCCATTCTAGCTTAACTGTGTTAAGTTGGTTAAGTGTTCCTACGGACTTAACCCTCCCATTCTAGCTTAATTGTGTTAAGTGTCTGTATGAACCTAACCCCACCCATCGGTTTGGTTATCACGTTGAATTGGTTAAGCGTCTTAGTTTACTTAACCCTACCATTCTTGTTCTAGCTTTAACTAAATAAATTAAAGCCGCGACCACTCACATTAGACAAATATTGTTGCGATTACTGGATGTGTCGGTTGGTTCCGGGCAGGTTTACATCGCAACTCAGTCTAACCTCGGGTTAGGCATATTCGTGTTTTTCTAAGTTCAAAGGGTTTTGATTAATTTTCAAATCAGGTTTTTGAAAGTAACCATCCCGTCCGTCGGATCAGTTAGGGATAGCCAGGGAGAGCAGGAAACTTGTATTTTCCAAACCCAAGCCTAGACACTATCCTCTCTGTCACCCTAGAACTTTCTGGTGTATGTATTATTAAAAGAGATGTCATTAATAAACCTTTATTTTGTATATATATAAATTGTTAAAAATTTATCCTCAAAGTTTAACCATTTATCCTCAAAGTCCATTTTTCCTTTATAAATAAATTTGGCCTATACCATATACATTTGCCATGCCTGCTAATGGATTTCTATTCTTGGCCCAAATCTTGATTTGCCTATCTTACAGTTTATAGCAATTTAGATCCAACATCCTCATTTACAGTTCATGCCAAAAACTAGATTTTATATTCTAGTTTACAGTTTATGCCAAACTAAATTTCATATTCTAGTTCACCGTTTATGCCCAAAACTTAATTTGCATACCAACTACCTACTTTGTGGCCCATTTAACCATTTACCATTTACGCCCAATGTATGTAAATTATTCACAATTATGCTAATATACTTATCATGCCTAATTTAGCCACCCAATTCTGATTTCATATTCTAATTTCAGTTCATGTCAGAACTAGACTTGTTATTCTAATTTTCATCTTAATAGTCATGCTATAATGCATGTTCCCAAATTATGCCAATTTCCAAGTTTAGTAAATTTCAAGTTTGTCCCAAAATGTATTCCCATTGTTCGTAAAATCGTGATTCAACCTAGATTATAAATAAATCTAGATTTGTGGATAAAAAGGGAATGAACCAAAATGCCATGAAAGAATAGACATAATAACTGGCATAAGATGATAATTCACAGGCTTATTGATCTGGTAATATTACGACATGAAAAGGGTTGAATAGTATAGGTTCAAGAACATGGGTAGACCTAACTTAATAGGTAAATTCCCAAGATCAAGATCCAAGGATAACTAGAAATAGAAAGTCAAGCCTAGATTCAATATATTGCCAGTTTGGGGTACAACATGGTTTTGTAACTACAGTGTCATGGGCATAAATAATAGCCTTATATCCATAGTCATAGGCAATAAATCCTCACAGTTAATGAATCACAGTCATAGGCGATGTTCATAGTCAAAGGAAAATAGTTCTCATAGTCATGAGTCACAATCATAGGCAATGTTCATAGTCAAAGAGGCATATGGTTTTAAGGTCCATAGTTTCATAGTCACAGTCTTATTGGTCATCGAATCATAACAGTTCTTAATTAGGTCCAAGGATATAAGCACTGATTCGAACAGAAAGATTTGGCATATTCTTTTATTCCTTTAATTTCATGTCACGAATAGAGAAAATGTTCAAATCTAAAAAGTAACCGACTTACAGATATTATATTAGATTCGTAGAAAAACAGTCGTTGAAGTCGTTTGAATCTTCACTTGAATCCTAGCTTTTTTTTGAATCTCCTCTTGAAAGTCTTGAGCAACATTTCCTCATCTTGATTTATTTTACATATTATTTTATCTATTTGTACATTTTCTCAGAGGCAGCATAAGGATAGAATAAAATGGTGTAGAGAGAAGGAGGCTAGGAGGCTGTTTATATAAGATTAGGCGGACGAATCTAGGCAGAAAACGAGACCAGGTACATCAGAATGCACCCAGGCCCAAAAGTGGGTTTCTGCACCCAGGTCGACACCCATGTCGACTGGGCAGTCGACCTGGTCAGGGGGGGTCGACTACCCAGTCGACTCCCCAGTCGACCTGGGTCTTGGGCGGGAATTTTCCCGCCCAGCCCGCATCTGGGTTTGAATTCGAATTTCGAAGTCGAATTCCGAGCTGTTTTCTGTTCTGAAAATTCCTAAAACTTCGTAGGGTCATATCTCCCTCATACAGACTCCGATTCTCGCAAACTCGGACTTGTTTCCAAGCAGAATTTCGAGACGAACGCAATGGCGCAACCCGTTTCCCTTGATTTTGATTTTAAAATTTAATTCTGCCTTGATTTGTAAATCCTAGTGTTACAGAATTACGGGGTGTTACATTCTCCCCCACTTAAAAGGATTTCGTCCCCGAAATCTTAAAGTTGGGAGGAATGTGTCCTACCATTCCGTCATCCATCTAATCAACCATTCAATAACAGGCATTCATTGTCCTTATAAGATTTCTAATGCTTTCATGTTCATATGCATAGTGTGTGTATATGTCTTTATCTAATGCAAAATCAGGCGGTCTACTGATTCAGTTGACCTCCTTAATGTGAATCATGTCCGTGCCATGCGTCCAATCATGTATGCAAGCATCCCTAGTTATGTAAATACTACATGTGTGCATAGCCATCCATCCATATGCAACATCCATATGATAACATATCCATTTTCAATTTACAAACAAATACATATCTGTAAATGCAATATGAAAGCGTCAGAATTGATCTAGTGCCTAATACGTATGTATATGCATTCACGAGCAACCATTAGCAACCACTCGCAACCATCAACCATAACATGTTTCAAATACATGTTTACATCCAAAACAGTTTCTACCTACAGATCGAAGATACGACCTAAAGGATATACTTTGGAAAGAGAGAAACAATTATGCGTAAAGCTCCTAAAAAAAGAAATCAAGGATGCACCCTTAAGGAAAAGGGTATGATTCTAGTATCTAGCCTTCTTGAGCTTTACTCCACTGTATCTTAACTAATTTAACTTTACGACTGTGAAGTTTCTGACCTCCATTTCCAAAATAAGCAGATGTTAACTATAATACCAAGATGGTTTGAGGTCTCTCCTCTTAGCTTATCCATCACGCCATAACTATGAGGGTCAAAAGGTCACTACGTGCTTTTTAGAGTGCCTGCCACAACTATTCATCTCTCACGCAAACCATCCTAGTCGAACTTGACATTCCTCAAGTACAAGCCCCAAAGGCCTAAACCAATATCAGACAAGCACCCAAGGAATATCTCTTCCGAATTTAGACGATCTATGTGAGATGATATAAGCAAACTCGATAGCTATTCTCAAATCCCTACTAACCAAAAATAAACTGGTCGGACCACCAATTGGATTTGAGACTCTAGTAGGATCTTTCTACTATAAAAATACTATGGTGCAGAGACTCAATTATGGAAGTGGATATGAACAAATGCGAAGCGCTAAAACCAAAGGAAAGAGTACGAACAGCAAAACTAGATTCTTCCAACAGAACTTTACTACCTTTCTCCTAGGTACGCTTAGTGGCGAAAGTAGGTACTTTCCCTTCTGAAAATCTTGTCCTTTGTTCTTAATTGTATCCTAGTAAAAGTACTTCCTCTTGTCTTAGGTTTTATAATTCCTTCCTCCTTCGTGAGCTAAATCTACATCCATGAATTCCTCATCCTCTTCCGTGTGTAGTCATGTTGACAAATCTCTCGAAAGCTGCTTCCATCGTACAGAAAACCCTATAAGCTTGAAAGAAAACTGGCCGTAGGTGAAACAACTACGGCTATGGATGGAAGCCAGGCACGACTTTGCCCATTGATGAGGTTACCTCCCTGAAAGCTAGGAGCCCCAGAGACTCAAGAAAGAAGGAGACAAGAATTCAAACAGAGGAAGAGAAGATAGTGCATACGGCTTTGGGGAATATGTCTTTTAAACAAATCTTTTCTCTCGAAAGTGCTTCTTTTAAAACCGTTTTGAAAATAATTTTTCAAATCCTTTATCTGGTTTGGTAACCTTCAGCTCTGATACCACGTGTAACACCCCACATCCGTTAGTGTCACTCACAAGGGGAATGCACTAAGTTCTGTGGAGCATTTAGGGTAAAAGATGCAGATAAATTACAAGACAGACAGAAATTAAGCAGCGGAAAATAAAACTTTACTTTATTGATAAGATAGTTTGTACAACAATTGTTTTCCAATATCAGAGTATCATCTGTCTTACAAAAATAAAGAAGCATAAAAATACATTTATATCCCCCAATGTAGCAAGAGCCATCCATAGTATCTGAAAAGAGAATCCAAGCAAAACTTCGACAAACCTTCAAGCTGGGAAAGAGTGACGGTCCAACTTAACCTGAGCTATACTATTCCCTCCTTTACTACCTGGGGGGGAACGGAAGAAAAGAAGACGAAAGAAAAACAGAGTCAGACATAAAGCCTGAGTAAGTTCAGTTACTTCTAGCATGTGAACATGGAAAAATAAAACGACATGAATTAACTGAATACAAGATAACACCATGATGATAGGGTCAGCAAGATTAGACACAAGATATGCTAAGATATGATAAACTGGATATGCTCTAATACTTTCGCCGCTTCGTTATTTCCTTGTTATACTGGTTTCTATATCTCTGCACCACCTAACTAGTGTCCCAACTAGTAACGATAACGTGATCCCAATCCCTGTAGTTTCCATTGCCTTCAGGCATACATTTATTATTTATTACCTAGATCTAATCTAGGGTTTTCTATCAAGTTCTTTCTAGATTCAATTAGAGTTTACGCTATTTGCTGAACGCTTCTCGATTCAGGGTTTATGCCACCTAGTCCAACTAGGGATTATACTACCTGTCGAACGATGCCCCCTAGTCTAGGATACACTACCTAGAGTGGTATATGTTCCTAGACTTCCCCATGCATGTATCGCGAATCGTTATCGCTTGTCTAGATGCACATGTCCAGTAATGTGCGGCCCGAATCCTATGGCAGGGCAAACCAAGAAACACAGAACTCGGTTGGGAACTTTCAAATATCTGCCGATGCAGATGCTAAGGTCTGTTTTTATTCCAGTGGCTATGGCCCCACTCGACCCCTCCCTCAACTAATGAAAGGCACATCTTGAAAAATGAGAACTATACGCAGGCCCCTTATGCCCCACTAACCTATGGCCATCCTCACCCATAACTAGATAGCAAGTATATGGTCTTTTGGAGTTCTCCACCTTTCCGCTTCACGTATCTCGATTGACTCAAGATGGATGGTAGACGACGAGTTGCTATCACAGGGCTACCGTTTTCTCGTCGAATCACGCTGGTCCATCCTAGTCTTTAGGTTGCCATATATTGCAACCAAGGCATACCCCTGGTTCTTCTAACGCAGACCTTAACCTCTGTGAGCCCAGGAGGATCATCTGCAGCCTCACAGAGGGATACCAAGAGTACCCTCACGTCCCCTCGAAGCCTCGGGCTTCGTAACCCAATTCGTTGCAGCCTTCTTTTTACTCAGACGGACGTTCGCTCCTTCCCGTGTTATACTAAGAATTACTACTTAGTTTTGCTAACTAAAGTTTACCACTTACTAGTTAGTTTTTCTAACTAAGGTTTACCACTTAGTTTCCAGAATCGTAGTTTTCTAAAATAAGGTTTACTAATTAGCTCCTTTTAACTAAGGTTTGCTACTTAGTTCTCTTTCTCGTCAATTTGGATTGGTTAAGTGTCATTAGTCAATTCAAGCTAACTTAACCCTCTTCATTTATCCCGATAAACTGGTTAAGTGTTATCAGTAATTCATGTTGACTTAACCCTACCACAAACCAAGTTATATTGGTTAAGTATTTCTTATTACTTAACCCTACCTATTCATCCTATATTGGTTAAGTGTTCCTTTTTAACTTAACCTTGTCCATCTGTTTTTAACTAACATTTTATTAATGGTTAAGTATTATCCCTTCATGTTTTAGACTTAACCCTATTCCTTTATCACAATCTGATGGTTAAGTGTTCAAGTTTACTTAACCCTACGGTCTAGTCCAGCTAACATATTAAATTGGCTAAGTGTATTGAATTTTACTTAACCCCAACTTCTAGTCTAGTTAACATGTTAATTTGGCTAAGTGTATTAACTTTACTTAACCCCACCTTCTAGTCTAGTTAACATGTTAATTTGGATAAGTGTTTTCTTGGTTACTTAAACCCTACAAATCTTGTCTTGTTACGATGTTAAGTTTGGTTAAGTGTCCCTATGGACTTAACCCTCCCATTCTAGCTTAACTGTGTTAAATTGGTTAAGTGTTCCTATGGACTAAACCCTCCCATTCTAGCTTAATTGTGTTAAGTGTCTGTATGAACCTAACCCCACCCATCGGTTTGGTTATCATGTTGAATTGGTTAAGCGTCTTAGTTAACTTAACCCTACCATTCTTGTTCTAGCTTTAACTAAATAAATTAAAGCCGCGACCACTCACATTAGACAGATATTGTTGCGATTACTGGATGTGTCGGTTGGTTCCGGGCAGGTTTACATCGCAACTCAGTCTAACCTCGGGTTAGGCATATTCGTGTTTTTCTAAGTTCAAAGGGTTTTGATTAATTTTCAAATCAGGTTTTTGAAAGTAACCATCCCGTCCGTCGGATCAGTTAGGGATAGCCAGGGAGAGCAGGAAACTTGTATTTTCCAAACCCAAGCCTAGACACTATCCTCTCTGTCACCCTAGAACTTTCTGGTGTATGTATTATTAAAAGAGATGTCATTAATAAACCTTTCTTTTGTATATATATAAATTTTTAACAATTTATCCTCAAAGTTTAACCATTTATCCTCAAAGTCCGTTTTCCCTTCATAAATAAATTTGGCCTATACCATATACATTTGCCATGCCCGCTAATGGACTTATATTCTAGGCCCAAATCTTTATTTGCCTATCTTGCAGTTTATAGCAATTTAGATCCAACATCCTCATTTATAGTTCATGCCAAAAACTAGATTTTATATTCTAGTTTACAGTTTATGCCGAACTAGATTTCATATTCTAGTTCACCGTTTATGCCCAAAACTTAATTTGCATACCAACTACCTACTTTGTGGCCCATTTAACCATTTACCATTTACGCCCAATGTATGTAAATTATTCACAATTATGCTAATATACTTATCATGCCTAATTTAGCCACCCAATTCTGATTTCATATTCTAATTTCAGTTCATGTAAGAATTAGACTTGTTATTCTAATTTTCATCTTAATAGTCATGCTATAATGCATGTTCCCAAATTATGCCAATTTCCAAGTTTAGTCAATTTCATGTTTTTCCCAAAACGTATTCCCATCGTTCGTAAAATCGTGATTCAACGTAGATTATAAATAAATCTAGATTCGTGGATAAAAAGAGAATGAACCAAAATGCCATGAAAGAATAGACATAATAACTGGCAAAAGATGATAATTCACAGGCATATAGATCTGGTAATATTACGACATGAAAAGGGTTGAATAGTATAGGTTCAAGAACATGGGTAGACCTAACTTATTAGGTAAATTCCCAAGATCAAGATCCAAGGATAACTAGAAATAGAAAGTCAAGCCTAGATTCAATATATTGCCAGTTTGGGGTACAACATGGTTTTGTAACTATAGTGTCATGGGCATAAATAATAGCCTTATATCCATAGTCATAGGCAATAAATCCTCACAGTTAATGAACCACAGTCATAGGCGATGTTCATAGTCAAAGGAAAATAGTTCTCACAGTCATGAGTCATAATCATAGGCAATGTTCATAGGCAATGTTCATAGTCAAAGAGGCATATGGTTTTAAGGTCCATAGTTTCATAGTCACAGTCTTATTGGTCATCGAATCATAACAGTTCTTAATTAGGTCCAAGGATATAAGCACTGATTCGAACAGAAAGATTTGGCATATTCTTTTATTCCTTTAATTTCATGTCACGAATAGAGAAAACGTTCAAATATAAAAAGTAACCGACTTACAGAGATTATATTAGATTCGTAGAAAAATAGTCGTTGAAGTCGTTTGAATCTTCACTTGAATCCTAGCTTGTTTTGAATCTCCTCTTGAAAGTCTTGAGCAGCATTTCCTCGTCTTGATTTATTTTACATATTATTTTATTTATTTATACATTTTCTCAGAGGCAGCATAAGGATAGAATGAAATGGTGTAGAGAGAAGGAGGTTAGGAGACTGTTTATATAGGATTAGGCGGACGAATCTAGGCAGAAAACGAGACCAGGTACATCAGAATGCACCCATGCCCAAAAGTGGGTTTCTGCACCCAGGTCGACACCCATGTCGACTGGGCAGTCGACCTGGTCCGGGGGGTCGACTACCCAGTCGAATCCCCAGTCGACCTGGGTCCTGGGCGGGAATTTTCCCGCCCAGCCCGCTTCTGGGTTTGAATTTGAATTTCGAGCTGTTTTCTGTTCTGAAAATTCCTGAAACTTCGGAGGGTTATATCTCCCTCATACGGACTCCGATTCTCGCAAACTCGGACACGTTTCCAAGCAGAATTTCGAGACGAACACAATGGCACAACCCGTTTCCCTTGATTTTGACTTTAAAATTTAATTCTTCCTTGATTTTTGAATCCTAGTGTTACAGTATTATGGGGTGTTACACCTGGGTATTGATCTGATGTAGGTTTCGGCCTTCGGGTTTAATATTTGGGGAATTTTTCCCTTACTAATTTACGGTTAGTGACTGATGAATTGGAATGAGGCGTATGTTGTGTTAGTGTAACACTTGTTTATTATATACGCGAGTTATTCAGAAAGACCGGGTTTATCCCATTTTGAATAACAGATTCGACGTGGTGTCGAGGATGAAGACGGTGGTCGAAAACCGGAGGTCTTCACGTCGTTAGGGTGATTACAGATGATCTTGATTGGGCCGTACACCCAAGAGGAGGGAATCAGTTAGTGGTTGTCCAAACGTACTTGGAGATCGTTGGATATGCGAGGTACAAGGTGCCTCCGGTTTCGTTCAAACCCAGAACGGACTTGTAAATGGACTGTGTGTCTGACATTGGATTTTATTCTGTGTGATTGATTTCTATTAAATACATATCTGTTCAGCGGCGAAGAATTTATTCTCTTGCTTAACGCCCTTCTCTGAGAGGTTCAAGCTTAGAGGTTATATATTGGTGGATATCAATCGCTTGGAGTGAATTGCCTGTGTGGCATGCCTAAGTGGCAAATGATCAAGGCTTTTGTTGAAAAGCAAAGTCTTGTGGTTGATGATCAAAGCACGGCCTGTATAACATAGCTTTGTGTTGCGTTGATTCGCAAGCCTCACACCCCGGTTGTGAACCAGAAATGGGAGAGGACATCAGGGAGGGCATGCGTTTCCTTCTAGTTAGAAGTGGCGTCAGTGGTTTTACACGCCCTGACGAGTTTGACTTATGTGGTTATTGCTGTTGCGAGGCGCCTCGGATATATCAGTGACTATGTGGATCCGATGGAGTCATTCGTTGGCTCATGTACGCCCCAAGGGCGGGGAAACGCAGTGTTCAGGCATTATAATCCACATTGGTGGACCGGCCCTGACGATCCAAAGGCTTGACTGAGTACTTGCCTGAGGGGCGGACTAGGGGCTCTCGAATTCGGTGAGGACTATCTTTTGCCTCGGTTCATAAATGGAAATCCAACTTCCAATACGTGACATGTGCGGTTTTGATTGTAGAGCCTAGTATTGGCGACATGATATATGGTACCCATGCCGTCTATGATTAATACTTATGATTGAAACTGTTTTTACACTATGCACTTATAGTAATAGTAAAAGATGAAATTTAGCGTATCAAGCATTCTTTGGCTATTATAAGGTAAAACCCTATCCTCCGGCTTGTGTTGCATTGTGTGATGGGACCTGGGTCTTATAATAGCTTCATTGTTCTTTATTTAGCATTGCGTTGTTGTTTTATGCACTGGTGTTCTTAGGAGGAAACCTCTTCCGTGTTATACGGCGGGGTCCCTTGATTTACCTAACTTTAAAATAAGGATAAATAACCGTTTTAGTTCTCACACCAGTCACATGACTGACCTGGAGTTTATTGTTTTAACCTAAACTCTGGGTTCCCTATTTTCCGCACGGGCAGCTAGTAGTTTTGGTTTTGCAGATTTATTCTTACAGGACCCTGGTTTATAGCTGAAGTGATATTCGGAAAGCTCTGTATCTGTGTATTTCTTTTAGTTATGTTTTGTATTATTTTTCCTCTACAGTAATGTATTTAAATCTCTGATATTCTCTGTTGTGTAATATTTATTGATACTCTGTATATTCTTGTATTCTGATGGAATTGTTGTAATTAACAGTGAAATGTTCTTCTGTTTGCGTTCTGATTGGTCGTGTTCTCAATTCAATCCGTGCTTTCCTTCACGGGGAAGTTCGGGTCGTCTCATATATATATATATATATATATATTCTGGAAATTCATGAATCAAAACTAGTGTTTCAAATGATTTTTTTTAAAGTATAAAAACATAGTTAAATATAATATAAAATACTTATAAAATTATATAATACAAAATTATAAAACATATATATATATATAATAAAACTTTATAAACTATAAGCATATATATTTGAAATCATAAGTAAAATCTTAATAATCTGAAATCTTTTTTGGAAAAAGAGTTTGAAATTAATTTGAAATGGAATTTGAAAACAGAATTTGAAAGTGCAAATCGAAGTTATACATACAAACTGGGCTATAATACTTGATAATCTTGAGCTCTTGAAATTTTGATATCTTGATAGGCATGAGTCTTGAATTCCTTGATATCTTGAATCACTAAAACTGTATAGTCTTTTATATCACCTGTATATAATTACTGCATATATATCTATATATATTCTAGGTAAAAATGTTGGTATATATTTTATAATCAGTAATGTTAATAATTGAAATATGGTTGTTGTCATCAAAATTCTATTCCCCAACAATCTCCCCCTTTTTGATAATGACAACCTTGATTTATAAATTTTTCATACCTGATATTACCTGTTGATCTTATTCCTTGATTACTCCCCCTATCGCCATGAATTTCTTCTGACTACCCCTTAAACTATACCTATGTTAAATATCATATTCTATAATTTCTCTCTTTGTCATTATAAAAAACTATCCTATACTAAACTAAATTTATCATACTAAATTAGACTATACTAAACTGAATTATATTATACTCGACTAAACAAGACTATACTAAATTATACTCCCCCCTAAACTAATGCTATAAATAATTCTAAATAACTATATCTAGATAACTCCTCCTTACTCTATGACAATACTAAATAAATAAGAGTATATCCAAGAAAATCAACAAAGTATTTGCAAACAATTTGTTTAATATTTACAATCAATCAATCCAAGCAATATGTAGAAATTCAACCAAGTTCAAGCATACCAGTCAAACATATTCAACCATCTCTTGGAAGTTCCACTCATCTGTCTCTTCAAAAGATTGGATCCTTCTTGATGACTTCCTATTCTTCATCTTCTTTTGTGAATGGTGCTTTAGTGAGGTTGTTGTCTTCATCTCTTAAAAGAGAAAAGGTTAACCAACGAATGGCATCAAAGTGTTTCTCTTGATGTTCAACCATCTTTATTTGACTTAATTCTAGGTGGCGCTGATTGCGAAGTATTATAGAAAGAATATTCTTAAACAAATTGAGTGTTTCTTCAAGATTCTCACTCAAACTGTGAATAGGATTGGTCATAATTTTGATAATTTATTGAAGGAGTGTTTAGAGAATGAAGAGAGAAATAAAACTGAGTTTTTTTGGAAGAAAATGTATTTATAGGGTCTGGAATTCGATTAAAATGAAGAGAGATAAGGTAGTTATTTAAAAATTTCAAATTTGAAACAACTTGAATTTCCCGATAGTTATATGTCGACATGTCCATTTATACATGTCGACATACCCCTTTGATTTTTGGGTTTTAATTTTTCTCACATTTTTTAGTTATTTATTATTATATTATATTAATTTATTTAGTTTTGATGTGTTTTTATAGTGGATTAAAGATTGATTTGACAGAAATAAATGTCATTCTTTACTACTAGAAAGCAAATACATTCAAATGATACAAAGTACTAAATATAATATTCGAAAAGGAAATACAAGCAAATATGAAAGGATAACCTAAACTAATAAACTTAAATCTCGGCAGATGAAGATGAGGAAAATGATAATCCAAATTTTCTTCCTACTTTGCCAAAAAACTTGTTCATTTCAGAAGAAGTTTTAGTGAGTGTCTTCTTTATCTTCTTTTGGTTCTTGGCTAATTTGGATTGGTTTTTGACAAGTGTTTCTTTAGTTATGGCCCTACTATTTGTTGGACACTCTATAATTTCTAAAGAGGATTCTTCTTCTTCGTCAATTTCCATTGGATTTTCTTCTTGTTCCATTCGAGCTTGTTTTTCCTTAAATGTTTCATAAGGCTTAAAAGTGATTGGAATTTGCATAAGGTTTATATTTCTCGAGTTGACAACCTTTCTTGGCATAAATTCCTCTCCTTTGAAATTCATTCCAAAATATTTAAAGATATGGATAAGATAAACTCCATGATAAAGTGTTTTCCTTGGTGGACATTTCTTAGGGCTTAAACTCTTTCAGAATTACATCGGCCTAATTAATATCATAAGTGCCAAAGATGGCAAAAAGAGCTTTTTGGACCTTGAGGGTAGGGTTATTGAAATTTCCAGAGCGGAGAGTGAGAGTATGTTGAAGAAGCAGGTTGACAATTCTTGCTTTTGGTCGGACAAAGCAATTTTTAAATTCCATATGTTCATCGCTTTCAAAGATGTGATGAAAAGTTTCCAAATCTGTTTCATCAATTTAGAATTCCAAAAAATCAGAGTCCGTACTCTTACAATTTAAAATGGTACCCAAAATATCACAATCCAAAATGATTTGAGTGCCTTTTACGCTACTCCAAACTTGATTTTCGTTTCCTTCATAAAAGCCATAATTCAAATTCGCATAAAACATTTTGACGAGATTCGGGTAACAAACTTCATCGTTATCCCGACAATCAATCAAACTTAGAACTTCATTTTGATGAAAAAAGAAAGAAGATCATAAGAAGGGAGATACTCAAAGATAGCAAAGGTTCCCATATTGACTTTTCCCATTAGCGGCATAGTCACTATAGGCTTGAATGGCTTCCAGATCATTGTAGAGATGACCTTTGAGAATTTTGGTCAACCTCATTGTTATTGGTGTACTTGAAGAAGCCATAGGAGATAGGTTTTGAAGAGAATAGAATGAAGAGAGTTGTTTTAAATTTTGAATGAGAAGTAGAGAGAATAAAATTGAATATATAAATAAATAGAGAGTGAATGGACATAACTTTTCTAAAAATAAGGACACTTTTTCATACCTTGGAAGTTGGTGAAAAGATGGAGGGAAGTTTGAAAGTTCAAACTTTTGAAGTTCAAATTTTGAATTTCAATTACTAGTAAATATGTCGACATGTCGATTCTGGTATGTCGACATATTGATATATGTATGTTTACAAAAGACATGTTGCTTTTTAACTTTGTTTTATTTTTACGTTTTATATTTTCAGGTTTATTATTTTTTGAAATAATATTAATTTTAACAAACATTAAAAATTAATTTTTAATATATTATTATTTATTATTATTATTATATTGAATTTCAAAACTCAAATTTCAATTTTGAATTTTGAAGTTCAAGTTTGAATTTTTAGAATTTAAATTTTAAATTCAAACAAGGCAATCGATCAAAAACATCCATTCAGCTAATTCAATCAAAAATTAATTAAGGTGTACCTAGTTTTTAGATAAATTTCTTCAATATTTTCCGAATTTTGAATTGTTGTGGAGAACATATTCGAATTTCCTGTTTATGGCTCTTAATCACATGATGATGAGTCTGAATCATCTAAAGTTGCTGCATATGCCATTTTCCTCATCTTTGACGAATTGTTATTGTCTGTTTATTGATTTGATTTATTCGGATATGGACACATTCTCTTTATATGGCTTGTCTATTGCAGTTGTAAGATCCATCATCATTTCTTCTCGAACTTCCTTAATTATTTCTCAGAAAATTATTTCTCCTTTTATATCTCATAAATTTTCTGAAATTCCTTTACATTAAGGCAATTTCTTCATCATCCTCACAAGAATCAGAATCGTCAGTTGTTGCTTTGAATGTTATAGATTTCTTTTTTGTTGACTTACTCTCCTTTCTTTTCTGTAACTGAACTTCAAACAACATCAAATTTCCTATTAATTCCTCAATCTTCATTTCACTAACATTATTTGCTTCTTCAATTGTCAATGTTTTCTGATCCCATTCTGGAGTTACTGAATTGAGAATTTTTCTGACTTGATCCTCCTCAAAATAAGTTTTCTCAAAGTCATTAATGAGTGCACGATTTCCTGAAACCTGCAGTACATATCGGAGACAGATTCATTCTGATTCATTTTAAATAACTCAAACTAGTGAATTAAAATAAATATCTTAGTCTGTTTAACTTTATTGGTTCCTTCATGAGTACCTTGCAATGTTCTCCATATTTCATAAGTAGATTTATAAACTAACACTTTATTAAATTCATTTCTATTTAATGAAAAGAATAGCATATTCATAGCCTTAGAATTACTTTTTGCAGCAGCCTTATGTTCATTAGTACACTGTGCAAAATTATTAGTGGATTCAATATATGCAGTTTGTGTACTATTCCAAGTGTATAATCCTGTGGATTGTAAATATATTTTCATCCTACATACCCAATATGAATAATTACTGTCACTAGATAATGGTGGATTGACCCTGTAGAAATGAAATATTGTTACTAACAATTCCAGTGTTGGTTCCCCAATTAATATTTCCAAAATTCAGATGATGAAATTTTGAAAACCTATGCTCTGATACCAATTGTTAAGAATGTGGATTAAGGATCTTAAGGCAGGACTAACACTAGAGAGGGGATGAATAGTGTTTATAAGGATTTTATAGAAATCTTTAACAATCTAGAGTTATCACACAATGATTATCACACCTAAAATGATCACAAACATAGAATGCAGAAATGAAAAGAACACACCGAATTTTATACTGTTTTGGATTACTCCTACGTTCATCCCTTGCAACGCCGGATTAGGCGGAGTTTTATTAATATCGGAATCTAATTACAACACCCTTGATTTTATGGCTACAGGGTTAACACTGATTCCAACACCCTTGATTTCACGGCTACAAGGTTAACACCGCTTCCTTTTCTTAATTTTCGGGGTACAAGGAATACACCCTTTCACAAACAATTCCCAAATGATTACAATAGTCCTAGAACTCTTGAATAACACTTCCAATCAGAGAGTATTCGATAGAGATTGAGAAAAGAAGAAGCTTGATATAATTTGAGTAGAAATCGATAAACTTAGAAATCAAGAAATTAAAATATGATAATGGTGGTAAGAAAAGGGATGAAGAAGAAGATGAAAAAGTGATAAAAATTCGAAATTAACCCCTATTAATAGAGTTTGAAAGGTTACAACATTTCTGAAGCGTTTCATGTAACAACCCGCACCTCCGTTCACGCAAGATATTGTCCCCAACTTATCCACCTCATAGGTGTGGGGTTTTGTTCCTCAAAAGGCCTCGGCATTAGTACGAGATGGGCTCTACTATATAAGTACCCACTTTACACAAGCTTTGCACGATCTGGGACTTATGGGTGTTACATTCTCCCCTTCTACAGAGCCCAACGTCCCCGTTGGCTACCAAACACCTCGCCCAGGCGATGTGGTCCACAAAGGAGCTACAATTCCGGCTGGGTATTGGCTCTGATACCACTGTAACAACCCGCACCTCCGTCCAAGCAAGATATTGTCCCCAACTTAGCTACCATATAGGTGTGGGGTTTTGTTCCTCAAAAATCCTCGACGTCAGTAAGAGATGGGCTCTACTATATAAGTACCCACTTCACACAAGCTTTCCACGATGTGGGACCTAGGGATGTTACATTTCAAAATATGAAAAGTCACTTCCTTTGAAATTTGAAAAAGTGACTGTTATATATGTCGACATGTCCAAATTGTATGTCGGCATATATAGGGTATTTTTAATTTTTAATTTTTTAAAAGTATTTAAATTAATATATATATATATATTCTAGAAATTATTAAATCAAAACTAGTGTTTCAAATGAATTTTCTTAAAATACAAAAACATAGTTAAATATAATATAAACATATTTATAAAATTATATAATATGAGCATATTTATAAAATTATATAATGTAAAATTATAAAACATATATATATATATATGTATGTATTATAAACATATATATTATAAAATTTTATAAACCATAAACATGTATATATATATATATATATATTTAAAGTCTTAATAATCTGAAATCATTTTTGGAAAAGGAGTTTGTAAAGAAAGGAATTTGAAAATAGAATTTGAAAGTGCTAACCAGAGTTTTATATATAAACTAGACTCTATTACTTGATAATCCTGAGCTCTTGATATCTTGATACTCATGAGTCATAACTTCCTTGATATCTTGATTCTCTAAAACTGTATGGTCTTGTATATCACTTGTATATAATTTCTGCATATATGTCTATATATATATATATATATATATATATATATATTCTGGGTAAAGATGTTAGTATATATTTTATAATCAATAATGCTAACAATTGAAACAAGGTTGTTGTCATCAAAATTTCATTCTCCAACAAGCCCAAGTATAAATAACTTATGCTAATTAAGCTTTTTTTTACACAACTACAAACACTACTAACACACTTTCAATCTATTTAACACACACACACACACACAAATTAGGTTGTGTTTAATTTCCAAAACAATAATACTCATGTTTAAATAATTTTTAAAACATTCTAACCACCATAATTGTAACACGTACAAAATTTATATATTCACAAAATACACACTTAATACTTTAATTAAGCCAAACCAATGTTCTTAAATTTTAATTCGTGAAAATCTCATTTTCATGCCAAGATAAACACTAAATTTTATTAAAAAAAAATTAACACACATAGATATTGAGTTTCAATCAACATTTAAAATTTTATATTTTCATTTATACAATATTTAATGTAACAATCATTATTTTTCTACAAAATTCATTCCAACAACAATTTTGCATGTTTATTTCCGCCTAACATGATTTAACATCCTATCATTATCCCAAAAATCACTTAACCATTACCAATAGGGTTTTGAAACACAATTCCTCTTTTTTACTTTATAATTACTACGGCATACACTTCTATACACAAATTTACCGCTACCGAGGATTTTATTAAAACAACTTATGTTCTATATTGAAAATGTATTTTACACTTAAACACTGATTGCTAGTTAATATTTTATATTTTCAATATTATTTAATATCTTAATTAGCAAACGCAATAGAAATGAATTCCATTATTGCACTAAATGAAATTGGAATATTCCAATACACCCAATTTTTTATAAGTTTCAAATTCTTCAATTTTCATATTAAATTATTACACAAGTTAGGCACACAAACTCGTATCATATACTTCTAGGTTTTTAAAATCATATAAAACACAAAATTTGTGTAGCCTGGTTGTCTAAAAAACCTGTGTTGTTACATGATTTATCCTCATAAACAATATAAAAGATACAAAAAAATACTTAAATGGTGCAAAAATTGAACTTTAGCAAGAAAATATACACAAATAAAGCTGCAAAAATTTTCTGTAAAAGTTCAAATATCTACAGTCAAAACCAAAATAATTTGCAGTTGAAAATGTAAATGCTATAGTTAAATAAAAAGATAAATATTTACAGTGTTAGGTGAAAATATTTGCAAACACAAATTATAAAGAAATTTTACCTTCATTGCTAATTTTGTTCGTATCTATCATCAAACACCCTACTTCCACCTCTCAGAAACGCATCATCCAAAAGTATCAATAGACAACATAATTGAAATCTGTTAATCATGGTTCAAATTCAATAAAAACCGGTTTAAATCGATGAGTAACGGCAATTTCCTCTAAGATAATGTTATTATCTGGATTAGACAAAACTTTAACTTTACTAGGACTTCAATTGATAAGATATCATATCAAATCCATGTAAATCATGAGAAGCCAATATCTTATTAGTATAAAAAAATCCAAGTCAATACCATGCTTATTCCAACAACAACAAAAATAGAATAAATAGATACAAATGTTAGCAAAATAAACAAAAGATACCACTACTAGAAAACACTGATTTAGCGTCAGATTTTAGAAGCGGAAATTTCCGCCGCTAATTTGCGACGGATTTCCATGAGATTTGCGAGGGATATTTTCTTGTTTTTTCAATTTTCTTTCTTTTAATTTATCACCGTCGCTTTATTTTTTTCCCTTGCTAATCCGCTGCAATTTGCGTCAATTTACCGATAAATAATATCCCTTGCTGTTTTCCGTTGCAAATGGAGACGGAATACCGACGGATTTGTGTCGAAGGTATTTTAAAATAAAATTTCCTGATTTATTCACAGAAGATAGGGTGCTTTAGTGTTAATTTTTATAATTATCTTCATGTTAAGTTGTTTTTGCCTTTTTTTTTAATAAACTCAAAGACGCTTTTGTATTAATATATTGGAAACGGTAAGTTGTAAACACGCATGTTGCTTTTTTTGTAAACTTTACTTAGTCTTCAGATTCGTCAGCGTGTTATGTGTTTGTAAACACGGTAAATTTTTTTGGCCTTCCCTCGTAGTTTTTTTTTTGTGCCCTCCTAATTTTCAACCGCTACTTCCCTCTCCCTTTTCATTTCTACCGCCTTTCAATATTTCTCGTTTTCCACTAACTTTTCTAAACCCTAAATCCAAATTCGTCAGCTATCGGTTCTCATTTTCGTTGGAGGGTGAGGGTTCGGTGTTTACACTTCCGATTCAGCGAATTCAAAGCTCCATTTCTAGGTGAGGGCTTGGTAATCCACTTCCATCTCAAATTTATTTTGCGGTTTTTTTTTTCATTTTATGCGATTTCGTTTCTAGCTGCAGATCTCGTGTGCCAATGTATAGCTTTTGTTATCATTGCTTTTGCCAGTATTCTTGAATGATCGTTGTTTTCCTGTATCTCTATTTATTATGTTGTATTTCCATCTCAAATTTAGTTTGTTTGTAATTTGTACGCATCCCATAAATGTGTTTAAGTTTGTTGCAAGAGGTAGGATATCTTGTTTGGTCGTAGCTTCCTTCTATTCATAATTTCAATATGGATGATCTGTGCAAAATCATCCTGATTTGTAGCATTCATTATCATTAACAGTCATTGTTAAGTTGTTAGCTTGTTTGTAAATACTCAGTTCTTTGCCCTACTATTATGCTAAGTTAGATCAAAACATATAATGGATTATTCCATTTTTATCCGACATGTAGGCCTATTAACTTTTCTGCAAAGCCGCGTGTAAGGAGGGAAGAAATGGGAATAATTCCCATATTTTATTTTCTTCCTCACGCTCCGGAAGTTGGAATTGAGCTTGGGGAAGAAAAGAAATAGGCAATCTTTTTTTTTGAGTGAACTCCTAAACTGCTTTCAAAAAACCGATTAGTCAAGTGGTTATTTGAAAGTTGTAGTGTGTATGTATATGTTAAATAAACCATTTAGGGTTTATTTTGGAAACCATTTAGGGCAAAAAAAACCAATGGTTTGTTGAACAACATTTAATGCGTTATTTTATTTGTGAAAAAAAGAAAACTCACGCCTTTTGTTGGTTGGGTGGGAATTCTTTCCTTTTCCCCTTGTCGTCCTGTAAAATATAGCTCCTTCGCTGGGGACACTCTTACTATTTTTTTCCAGCACATAGCAGTATTCTATTTGAGTGCTGGTGTAAATAGTTCATATTTCTTTTGTATTAGCTTAACATGAATTTTAGTGGGGCACCTATGTTTCCTGTCTCCTTGACATTTCATATAGCAGCTATACATTGGTAACAACTTCAAATTCATGAAATCATGCTTTAGTTCCAGAAGATCATTGTTTTCCTGTATCTCTATTTATTATGTTGTATTTCAGTTTAGTTCGTTTGCTTCATGTTGACTACTATAAATTCTATTAAGTTATGATGGAATGTGATAAACTAATTTATCTGATTATACACAAAATATGCATACAAATCAATATTTTTGTGACTTCGCCAATATTATATGGAATGGTAATAAAACAAAATATATTTTATCGTTTTCTATTACAATTAGTTCCATTGAAATAGCAAAAGAAAGTAACAATAATTAGATTTTTTTATTGAAGTGGCAACATAAGTTCATCAATATGTTTCACGATAACATTAAGTTTAAGTTTCAAATTATTCTCCAATTATTTTTTAATACGTCAATCCTAGTCAGAATTACATAATTTATAATAAAATGAAAACAAAACATACAGTTAAAACAAATAATACTATATTCATAACCAAATTAGTCCAATTCATACTTATTAATGAAATATTAGATTAGAAAATAGACGCTCTGAACGGAAACTATTTTGTTCCATTATGTCAAGGGGAAAATGATGAAAAGTTATTAGACGAAAAAAATAAGAAATAAACGAATGCTGAAAGAAATATTTAGGTGAACGTAAATATAAACCTACAAAACCAATTTTTCCAATTAGCTACTTATAACCGAGCAAACTTGAAAGCCCATATGAAGAGGATGATGATCATACATACACATCGATCAATCATTGGCAAACAATGTCGTTAATACCAACTCCAATAAAATATACACATACAGGTATGGACCTTTATTAATGCAAAAATTAAAGCCTCCAAACAATCAGATCTCCTAAAATGCAAGTGCATATGCTATGCATATACAAAATACATGCAATATTCCATCTAAATATACTGGGAATTCTAAGCGTGCTCGCGCATATGGAATCCATACTTATAAATTATACTTATATTCACACCAAACCAATATCTAGATATCTATGATTGTCCAAATTCAACAATTTTTTGTTGCCACAATCCACATCAACTCTACAAAGAATACCTCATTTCAAAGCATTTAGACCACCAACATGAAGAGGGATCTGCGTCCCAGGCTTATACCTTGATATGAAATCCGTGCATATAATATTACAACAATAGACCTCGCTGAAATTGGCATTTCTTGCCAAGGATAGTGTAAAAGTTACATAAGTTTGACCTCAAACTAAGGCAGATGTGCTGCTTGATATCCAAATCATGTACTCATCTAACAAATTAGGTAAATGCTCAAGTTAAGGTAGCGCAGACTAAAACTTTCTAGGATAATAGCAGGAGAGCTAAAAACTAAGTCATTTGCAAGTGTAGTTCTGCAGCCTGTTGAGCAAAGTTCAGCAACCATGGCCTCGTCGAAGAACTTGCTGATGCTGACATCTTCGCTCATCTAACCGAAGGGTTTAACCAAAGGAGAACCGATTTGTGGTGATAGACTGAAGTAATGTTGACTACTATAAATTCTTGTGCGTTATTTGCTTTATTTTTTTTATCTAAATATCACCGCTTATTCTCAAAAATATGATCTGATGTTTGCTCAGCTTTTGATGCAATGGCAAGGCTTTAATTGAAGGGTTAAAACCTGTTAAGGATTAGAAAATGACTTTGAGAAAATGACAGGAGGAAATTTATCTGTCCAAATATGATTTGGTTCAGCTCATCTCCTTGTTAAGGATTAGAAAATGACTTTGAGATTAGTTGCAAACTGAAAAGTTCTTGAATTCATCAAGTATAGTTTGTACACAACATGTCTCATACATAGTACGCATCAAAAATATAATACTTGAATTCAATGTCTTGGTTAAGTAATGTCATTTAAAAACCAAAATTATCTCTGAAATGGAAAGGCATCAACTTGAAATTTTCGTCATCTTTTTTGAACATACCTTCAAGTAACTAGTTGAAAATTGGAAATTGTTAAGTAACAGTTTAGCACATTTTATTTGCAGTGTTAATTTCTCTAGGTATTTAGCATATTTAGCATAACATCTAGTGGATTTTTCACATATATTTAATTGATACATCGAGAGGAAAGATTAATTGACTGAAGTGAATATCAAACTCTTTAGAAAAAGCAGTTACAAACGGAATAATCAAAATAGGAAAATAGACTTAACCCAGCTTTAGAAAGTGCTGACCATAGGTGTTATTGTCTTGCATCTTAATGATCATGTGTCATACAAATAGTTAAATTCAAAAGCACATACACTTATTTTACATAAAGCCTGTAACACATAACATTCCGATGTCCGAAATATTAACAAACCTTAAAAACAGTTGAGGAACCGTATTGATATGCATTTTTTTTACGTGAATTTAGCAATGCCAATGTTAAATATGGTAATGGCTGCTGCATGACTACACAAGTGTTGTTGCAAGTCTTCCTCCTTCATTTCTCTTATTGCATGAAGTTATATGATATATTACTGGTTTGATGTCATGTACATGAGATCCTGCTTTTCACTTATATTGTAAATTGCATGCTGATGTAAGAATACAGATGTAAAATACACTAAAATGATGTGTTTGAATGAAAAATAATCAACAATGCCTATAGAAAAAGTAAGTTGCAATATTTATTGAATCGGATGGACATCACCAAAATTTCATTATACAGCTGGTACATATGAATTCTAAACTCGGTCAAAAAGTCATAATCATATGAATAAATGTATAGTATTTGGATTAATTTATTCATAAAGAAGCATATTATATATTTTTACAACATTATGCAATGCAGTTGAAATGGATTATATGAAGGATCGTACTTGGATGTACAAGCGAAAAGATGAACAAGGTGTAATATTGGAGGATTTTTTAAAGGGCATTGATGTTTTTGTAGATTTTGCTTCTAGAGAGTTTGGAGATCAAGAAATTAGATGTCCTTGCAAAAAGTGTAAAAATGAAGCTCTTTGGGATGGTGATACCGTTAAATGTCATTTGTGCAAATATGGTTTTATACTTGATTATGAGTTGTGGACATTTCAAGGAGAATTCACCCATACAACTAGCAGTAACGACAATGGGATTAATTTGTTTGATCATAATGAGAGTTATAACCAAGAAAATAGGATGGAAGCCATGGTTTATAATGCTGCAGGTCCACTCCTCAACGATGTGTCAGAGAGAGGTTTAGATGTGGAGGAACCTCCTAATGCAGAAGCAAAGAAATTTTTTGATTTATTACATGCTGTGAATCGACCTTTATGGAATGGTTGTGAAACTCATACAGAATTGTCTGCAACTGCTAGATATATTACAATTAAAGCAAAATATAATATGTAACACCCCGAATTTTCTATTAACACTAAGTTGCTAAAATATTAATAAGTGTGTAAGAGAGGGGATGTATCTAATATGAATATAAAAATATTAATAAGTGTGTAAGAGAGGGGATGTATCTAATATGAATATAAAAATATTAATAAGTGTGTAAGAGAGGGGATGTATCTAATATGTATATAAAAACAATAATAAGTAAAGGGGGATGTATCTAATATGTACATTGTAGAAAATATATATATATATTTATGACATGAATAGAAGTTTATTAATATGCTGAGTGTTTGCTGAGTCACTTCTGACTCATTGCTGAGTCAACAAGATAAACCCCATCTTGTCTGAACGGTTGCGGTTATTTCTAGGTTAAATCTAATGGCCTAAATGAATTCTAAAATCTATAAATAAGTGGGTAGACCCTAGACCTAAATCACTTGTAAAATTAGAGAAGCTACCGTCATGCTGCTGCCATGGAGTTCAGCATAGCCGTCACAAACTAAGAAGAGGAAGCCTAATCATCTACAACTAAATCTACACAAATCAAATCAAAAGATCTCTCTTTCTCTAATTCTTTTCTTTTGTTGGTGAGTATGATGATTCTCACAAGACTATTACAAACTAATTTGACTCAGTTATGAACGGATCACAAGAAAGTGATGTGATTTGTAATTGTAAATTCTATATATTGTGGATCTCTTATTATGTTATTATGCTGTCGTATGATGTAAATTATATATGCTATGTCATGCTATGTTGTAAATTCTCTTATGCTATGTCGTGCTATGTTGAGAATCATGTCAAGCTATGTTATACTATCATACTATGCCATGTTATAAATCATGCTATATTATGTTGAAAAATCATGATGTTGTTGGATCATGCTTAAAGTTATGTTTTTTTTTTCTTAATTTAAATGGATCTTGTTTATGGGAATTTGCCTATTAGGTTAGGTGTACCCATAAACTTGAAACTATAATTAAATAAAACTTGATTATGGGAATTTGCCTATTGAGTTAGGTGTACCCATATAAAACCATGTTGTTAAAAAAATTAGATGATGTTGATTCACACATGTTCATATGTAAGTTTATGAAAATTGATTGAGATTATATTAGGTGAATTTTGAACAAGTTGACACCTTTAGGTCCATGACATGTATAATCTATGCAAGTTGGACATATGCAAGTTTCACCCCTTATTATGATTCATTTGGTCACATATACATGTTGTTATTATGATAATCTCTTTTATGCTATGAGTTAGGCTATTCGAGTCTAACATATATTTTGCGAATAAACGTTCAAACGTGGGGTAGGGGTAATATTAGGAATTAATAAATTGGGTGCAATTTTGTAAGATTTTGCATACCATGAATGGATGTCCATAATTGAGTCAATTATGGACATTGTTAAAAATTGGAAGTAATTAATAATTCAAGTAGGGAATTATTAAAATTGGGGGAAAGTGGATTATTATTAATAATCAATGCTTAGGACACGAGGTTGGACCCGTTTGTGATGTAAACCTGCCCGGACCCGCCCGGCAAATCCAGTAGTCACAAATGTCGGCCCAATGTGAGAGGTCCTAGGCCCAAACTAAAGCATAACAGTTGTAAAGACACGAGGTTAGACTCTTTTATGGTGTAAGACTGCCCGGACCCGCCCGGCAAATCCAGCTGCCATAAATGTCAGTCTAATGTGAGAGGTCTTTATGAGGTTATGGCCTTAATGAACTAAGAAATACTTAACCAGATAATCATGTAAGGTGGGACATGGGGGTTAAGTAGGTGCCTTGGGTGGCATGAGGAATCTGGTGGTTGCCTTTAGAGGCATTTGAAATACGATTAGACTTAACCAAACACACATGTAAATGAACATGACTAAGTGGGTTAAGTGGGATGGACTAATGGGGACAAGCTTAGGTGGAATGCTTGTGGTAAATAGTGGGGGCCCATTTCAACTAGTATCCCAAAACGTATCTTTGTGGGCTCGACCCAAGTCGAGGACGGGACACGCATACTGGGTTTGACTATAAGAGGCCAAAACAGGGAGTGGTGGCAACGCAAGTCCAACGGGTTTCATATGCGTGTGTGGACCCGGGCTGGTAGGTAAGACGTTGTTGCATCGTGTAGGTATAAGCCGTGCATGTCCGTTGTATCAGGTTGCCACTTTAGGGGAGTGATACACCCCACTGTGGGGCCAGCACGGGTATCTACGAGTTAGGGAGCCGATCGAATAATGGGAAGTAGGGTACACCTAGTGGAGATAGGGGCAGGCGGCACCTATGTAGTCAGCTAGGGGTACGTAAAGCCATTGGGAAAGTTTCTAAGTGAAGCTAAGTGGGATGAATCTTTAGGGTGACTGGTGTGGTGCAGTATAGTGTTTATCCTTTAGTATTTAGGAGCGCCTATAACGTTGCCTTTAGCGATTGTCTATGTCCTTAATCTGCTCTTCATAGACATTTTCTTGTTTTCCAGCTTATGCCTTAGTCCAGTTATTTTGGTAATAGTATTGTAGAATTATCATATTCACCAGACTTTATGTCTGACCCCCTCTTTTCCATCCTTTTTCTCCCTTCAGGTCCGCAGGTTGGGCCAAGTTCTAGTGGAGTCTAGTTGGATCGCTTATCTTCTGGAAAGCTTGGACTGCTGAAGTAAAGTCCAGCTTGTTATCTTTCTTTTTAATGGCTATTCATGTAATGGGATTATGTACTTGTTTTATCAAGATAGATATTGTACTTGACATTGAATGTGGTGTTATGATGTAATCAAACATGTTTTGACTTCTGCTACAATGAAATAAAGTTTTTGAATTTCCAAGTACTATTTTATATCTGTCTTGTTGTAATTTTACTGTTCTATATTCACTTAAAACCTCCATGGAAGTTAATGCATTCCCTTTGTGAGTGACATTAATGGATGTGGGGTGTTACATAATAGTTCAGAAAACGAATTTGATGAGTATCTTAAAGCTAGCAAGGAGATGTTGCCTTCTGATAATGTTTTGGGCGATAGTTATTATAAGATGAAGAAGTTGATAACTGCATTTGGATTGCCATATCATAAAATAGATACATGTCGAAATGGTTGTATGTTGTTTTGGAAAAATGATGATGAGCTTAGAAGTTGAAAATATTGTTCTGCCGAAAGATACAAAGGAAAGAAAAATAAAACAAAAGATGTTCCGTACACAAGGTTGCATTACTTGCCGCTTGTTCCTAGGTTACAAAGAATGTATGCATCTATGGCAACTGCATCTCACATGAGTTGGCATGCCGTTCGGAATTATAATGAGGGAATGTTATGTCATCCATCAGATGGAGAAGCGTGGAAACATTTTGATAGAACATATCCCGACTTTGCAAAAGAGGCACGTAATGTTAGATTATGCTTGTGTACAGATGGATTCGCACCATTTGACCAATTTGGAAAACAATATTCTTCATGGCCAGTTATTCTGACACCGTATAATTTGCCACCTTGGATGTGTATGAAAAAACCTTACATGTTCTTAACTCTAATCATTCCTGGGCCTAGAGATCCAAAACAAGGCATAGATGTATATTTGCAACTGCTAATTGATGAGTTGAATCTTCTTTGGAATGATGGAGTTCTTACTTACGATGTGTCAAAGAAGAATAATTTTATTATGCGTGCATCTTTATTGTGGACTATTAGTGATTTTCCAGCATACGGTATGCTCTCTGGTTGGAGTACGGCTGGTAGATTAGCGTGCCCATATTGCATGGAGTGGACATCTTCGTTTCGTTTAGCAAATGGAGGAAAAATGTCTTGGTTTGATTGTCATCATTGTTTTTTAGACTTTGATCATCCATGTAGACAAAACAAGAAGGATTTTCGAAGAAACATAGTAGTAACCGTTGAAGCACCACCAATGTGTTCTAGTGAAGAAATTTATGATCGCGTGCAAGACTTTCCAAAGATATACAATAATCCAAACGGATTAAATTTCACAATTGATGGCAAAGGCTTGAGTCATAATTGGTGCAAACAAAGCATATTTTGGGAGTTGCCATATTGGAGAAATTTACTACTTCGTCATAATATCGATGTTATGCATAATGAAAAAAATGTTTTTGAAAATGTATTCAATACAGTTCTCAATGTGAAAGGTAAAACTAAAGACGATTTGAGATCAAGACGTGATATTCGACTTTATTGCAAACGTCCCGAACTTGAGTTAAATGAAGAAAACAGTAATTTTAAACCTAAAGCATGTTACGAGCTAAGTCGAGAAAGTTGTAAAATTCTGTTGAAGTGGATTGAAACCTTACGATTTCCCGATGGTATTGCTTCAAATTTACGTAGATGTGTTGATTTAAATAGTATGAGAATGAATGGAATGAAAACTCATGATTGTCATTTATTTTTGGAGAATCTTTTTCCAATTGCTGTCAAGGAGCTGCTTCCGCATAAAGTTTGGTGTGTTATAACGGAGCTTAGTCTCTTTTACAAAGAGTTATGCACAACAACACTAACATTGGAACGGATTGGTAAGCTTGAGAAGATCATACCAGAATTAATATGCAAGTTGGAGAGAATATTTCCTCCAAGTTTATTTAATGTGATGGAGCATCTTCCAATACATCTTCCTTTTGAAGCCAGAATGCGAGGACCTGTTCAATATGGATGGATGTATCCGTTCGAAAGGTTGTTTATAAATTCATATATATATATGTGTGTGTGTGTGTGTGTGTGTGTGTGTGTGTTATATAAATTTTCAAGTTCTCTTATACATATTACATTAGGTACATAAGGCACTTGAAGAAAAAAGTGACTAATAAAGCGTGTGTGGAAGGATCAATTTGTAATGCATACATCATGGAAGAAGCAGCAACATTCTTTTCTTATTATTTTGAGGATCATGTAAAAAAAATGAGCAGCTCTATCTCGCGTAATGATCCTAAATAGAAGAATTTTCCAATGATTGCTAATTATCCGTATTTAAGAAAGAAGGGCGCCCTTATGGTGGTTGGAAAAAACATTGGTTGAACGATGAAGAGTACAATGCTGCTCGAAATTACATACTTCTTAACTGCAAAGAAGTAGAACCTTTTATAAGGTAAATTTAAATATCATTTCATGATTTTGCTTTCAAAATATAAGCATCTCACATACTTTGATGCTTTTGCGGTATTTTTGAGGAAGCAAATCCTGATATTCCACTTGCATCCAATTTTAGTGATTGGTTTCTCAATTATGTAAGATTAACATAATAAAATTCCAACTAGCATTTAATTAGACATGCATTACATTCATTTAGATATATATTAATTTGCGCTTGTTTTATTAACAGGTATGCGACCCTGTTAATAATATGATGGATAAAAGATTAAAGTTTTTAGCATTTGGACCTCAAAAACAAGTGAGAAAATGCAAAACTTTTTTCGTTAATGGGTATAAATTTCAAACAGAAGAGTATGGTTATGGAAAGTCAACTTATAATAGTGGTGTATGTGTTAAAGGTAGTAATGACCCAGAAGTGCATACGTAAGATTATTATGGTGTTTTAAAGGAAATTTATGAGGTGACATACTCTATCGATCCAGAGCAGAAAACTTTCTTATTTAAATGTCATTGGTTTGACAATACACCTAGAATTGGAATCAACGTGCATCCTTTGTACAATCTCATTGAAATAAATCATAAATCCAAGTACAAGGCCTATGATCCATTTGTGTTGGCAACACAAGCAATTCAAGTCTATTATGCGACATATCCATCAGATCGAAGTAAGAAGAATGATTGGTGGGTTGTATGTAAAACAAAAGCTAGGTATACATTTGACACAAATGTTTTGGATGATCAAGCTTATCAAGCAGACCTTGATCTAATCAATGAATTCATTGTGGACAATGGAGCTGATTTCGGACCACTTAATGATGGCGTTCAAGTTACAGAAGCATTTGATGAGGATGAAGAAGATGATAATATAGCGGTAGACTATGAGAGTGAAAATGAAAGCACCGACAATGAAGAATCGGACGGATGTTAATGAAGAATGACGATGATCTTCTGTGACAAATACAATTATGTTTTCCATTTAGTTCTATTTCATAAAAGAAAATCGAAATTTCATTCTATTTTTACCTCCTTTGGAATTTTTAGTGTATGCTAAATGCAGTTTATGTTTGGAAGTTAAGGAATCGGATGTTAATGAAGCTTGAGATTGTTTGTCCTCTTTTTTTTTTGGACTTTCACTTTTGCAACCAGTATTCCAAGTCCTTTATGTTGCACTTCACCTATTATCATTATTCAACACAGCAAATTGATAACTTTTGTTACTTCAAATCTGCTATTTAAACATTGTGGTTGCGTAATAGACTAGTTCCTCTTGGTTCCGTGTTTAGTTATACCTTGTAGGTAATTAACATATACATATATGTATATATAGACAATAAGTTACTAAAATACAGCATTTGGAGCCCCCATGCACTCTAGCAGTATTCCTACCTTGTATGTATGTATATGAATGGCTTCTGAATGTAACAGCTAGAGTGTGTATACACATGTTGTGAACTTAATTAAAAATCTTACTTTCTTATGCCTTATGTTTAAAATAAATACAGCTTTCGGCAAAATGGAAGGGTTAAAGTTACCCCTTGACAGGAGGCTAAGTAGTGGTTAATTTGCTAAAGAACTAAGTTGTTATTCTACTCTTTTTTAATGTTTGATGAATTTGACCTTGCAGAAAGACTGGAGAGAGGATGGCATCGTTAGTGCAGTGAAAGATCAGGGACATTGCGGGTCTTGCTGGACATTTAGGTGATTATTTCTGCTTTTTAGCTACAATTACTCAATGCAAGTATTAATTGGGTTAGATTTAGGTGATTATTTCTTGCTGGACATTGCGGGTCTTTACCCCTAATGAATATGAGTTACTCAATGCAAGTATTAATTGGGTTAGATGAAGTTCATCTGGTATTCTTCATTTTGTTCATCTGGCATTCTTCATTTTGTTTTCTCATGCCTTCTTTTAAACATTATTTTTTTGCTTTGTTTTCTTTTAAACATGACGCCGTTTGTGTAGTTCCTATTAAACAAACATGAGGAGAAAATCAGTTACCTAAAAATAGGATCTTGATTGCATTGTTACATTTACATATGGGATATATAACTAGGATCTTGATTGCATTGAGCTCCAAAATAATTGCATTGTTACATTCAATAAAACACATGCTTACTGGTAGAGCTATCAATTGCTAGTAGCCCATTCACAAGTCTCTAATTAATTGCACTAGTTATTTCTTAGCCCTGACGATTTTTATAATATTTTTAAGAAGTGGATTCTTGCTCATTTGCTCTGTCTTTTCGATTAATTTCCATTTAGTGATATGCATGTATGTGTGTGTGTTTGTATGTGTGTGCAATTAATACATTCACCTTCGATACAGTTTATCAATACAGTTTCTGACAAATTTCTTTTTTTCATCCCTCTCAAATATAATTCATTCACCTTCGATGTTGGACTTCGTCATCAATGTTAATAATAAAAGAGGATTAAACTTATTACTTAGAAGAAATTTTAACTGACTTTATAATATTCTTAAGAAGTGGATTCTTGCTCATTTGCAGTGTCTTTTTGATTAATTTCCATTTAGTGATATATGCATGTATGTGTGTGCAATCCTAAATATAACATTTAAAATTTGAAATTAGTTATCAAAATAATTTGTTTTTTAATGTAAATTAAGCTACAGTTTATCAATACAGTTTCTGACAATTTTTGTTTTTCATCCCTCTCAAATATAATTCATTCACCTTCGAGTGTTAGACTTCGTCATCAATGTTTGGATGTTAAAATCACACCTATACTAGCTATAAACGTAT
>JASFAX010002939.1:0-44164 GCA_030737875.1 Allium sativum | reverse complement strand
AGGAGTCGTCATGCTGCCAGGAAGGAGTTGATCGTAGCCGCCAAGAGTCAAACTAAGAAGCAAACTAAAGTCTAATCAAATCAATCAACAAATTGCTACCCAAAGTAGAGCATCTCCAAATTCAGAAAACAGAAATCAGAAAACAAGATCTCGTCACATGTTGTAAGTATAGTGGTCTTTCAGAATCTGAATAAAATTATGATGCGATACGATGTAATTGGGAATAGAATTGTATTATTATAATGATGTAGATCTTGTGTATTGTAATATTTCTATCGTGATTGTTTTTGGTGTATTGATTTGTGGCATAAATGGATCGATGCAAGTTTATTATACGTTTGTATATGAAAGTAATGGTAATTGCAAGTTTGTGGCAAAGTCTATGATTAGATCCCTCTCATGTTTATGTTAATATCTCCTTTATGTTTATGTTGATATCATCGGCCATATACTTATGTAAACACACCCTAGATCTGAGATCCTTTATGCCACATGACTCAAAACTTATGTGTACATCTTAGATCCAATACAAGTATGATTAGAACTATGTTAAATACAGTTTGGGCTACATAAACTATGCAAGTTCATGTAGAAATAGACTATATATTAGATTTGGACATTTTTGGGTTAATTTACAACATGCAAGTTTTGTGTTCGACGTTATGCCAAGTTAATATGTTAAAACCCAAGTTTTTATAAGTCTACATATGCCATCCTATGTGACACCCATTTAGTTGTATGCCAATTTTGAATGCAAGTTCACATGATTCAATGATTATGTTAAAGCCAATTTGCAAGTTCATGCGCTACACCTTCTATGTATCATAGAAATATTATACGTTCTGAATTTCCCCTTTTCTCACGTTTATCAAGTTGGGCTGAATTGTGTCGAGCCCAACCTTAGTACGTACAAACGGGGGTAATAGCGTTGGGTGTAAAAACATGATATAATAAATATGTTGGCATGTTTGGCGCGTGCCAACGACTGTGGCATTTTAGCGGTATAAATTGTTATACCCAAATTAAAAGACGACATGATGTTTACATTAATAAGAAAATATGTAAATCTAGAAAAGACGACATGTTTGACCCGAGGTTGGATTGAGTTGTGACATAAACCTGCCCGGACCCGCCCGGCTGTCCAGTAGTCACAGCAATACCTATCCAATGTGGGTGGTTAAACATTGAGCCCAATAAAGACCCGAGGTTAGACTGAACTACGGTGTAAATCTGCCCGGAACCAACCGGCACATCCAGTAGCCGTAGTGATATCTCTCTAATGTGAGTGGTCGGTGCTCTAAAAGGCTAAGGATAGGTGGTAGGGTTATGTCAACTGAAAACACTTAACTAAAGATTCAACATGTTAACAAATACTGATGGGCGGGGTTAGGTATATACAGACACTTAACCACTTAACCTGTTTGACTAGAAAAACCTGGTAACGTAGGGACCCATTTCAGCAGTAACCCAATTTAGGTATCAACGGTACCCTGAAACTAGGCAGGGTGGGGAATGATTACTGGGCTGATTGTAAGCGGTCAAATAACGGCAATGTTAGGTGCACAGTGTAGGTCTAACGGTGTGCGGTTGTGCACGCACTTCGGAGCAGACAAGCAGGGAACTGGGGGCACCAGTAGTATATCCTATGCCTTCTAGTAATGGTGTCGGGGCCGCTACCATGGGTCTTGATACACCCTATGGCGGGACCAACATAGGTATCTACACTTCTTGTGGTAGCCGCAAGACACACGTACGAGTAGGAGCCGATCTTTAGTAAAAACAAAAAGGATCACTTCACCCTCAGCATGGGGTGCCAGTTAGAATAATACAAGTAAATGCAGAGATATAGTGTGGGTTCGATAGTATATTCGATTCTGGACTACACTCCCTTAGTTATGATACTATCCTCTTTTCAGTTTATGTCTATCATATCCTTTTCTTATTCACATACTAAAAAGTCACTAGATTTACTCAGGCTTTATGTCTGACTCCATTTTTCTTTTCATCTTCTTTTCTTTCGTTTCCCCCTCCCCCCAAGGTCCACAGGGAGGAAACAACTCCGCTTAGTCAGACTCTATTGCAAGCTTGAAGACAGTAGATATACGGTTTGGATGTCTTTTGTTTGGATTATGGCTTTGGATATCATTATGGGGACTTTGCTGCTTTATTTTATGTTTTATGCTTCTTTGATAATCAAGACAGTTATGACAATGTAATGTTTTTGGGAGTATTGTAAGACAATTATGGTATGGTTTGTACGACACATATTTTGATGAAATAAAAGTTGTTGTGTTTTCCGCTGTTTAAAAATATGTGTATTTATATCAGTCTTGTGTATCTCTGACTTATACTTAAAAAACATCAACCAAAATTAGGGCATTCCCTTTGTGAGCGACCCTAACGGAGGTGGCGTGTTTCACTTGGTATCAGAGCATAGGTTTACCAGATAAGATAAAGTTTTTGATATTATTTTCAAAAGAAAGTTTAAAGAAGCATTTTCTTAGAAAAAGTGTTATATTCTTAAAGGCATGATCCCCCAAAGTCGTGTGTACTATCTCTCTCTATCCTTCGTTTTGAATCTTTCCTTTCTGTTTCAGCATGTCTGGTGACCTTAACATTCCTGAAGGAGTACCAATGCCCGGTTTGTTTAGGAGGTTCTTAGAAGCTAGGGCCACAAATGGCACGGGCCCGGCAGATATCCTTCCTCCCCCAGCAGCACCAGTTCCTCCTCCTCCTCCTGCTCTTCCCCTTGGAAATGCTTTTGCCAAAACATGTAGAGACTTCAACCCTATGGGTGGAAAAGACTTCCATGGAACTGAACCCTTTGTAGGAGCAAGAAATTGGCTAAAGGAGACCGATGATCTGTTTGACATCTTCGGAGTTGATGATAGGCAAAAGATATAGCTAGCAGTTTGGTTGCTCAAAGATGAAGCTTCCTATTGGTGGGAGATCGCTAATGCTCAAAGGGCAGTGGAAACTTGGGATGATTTTAGGACAAGGTTTGAGTTGAAATTCCTCTCCCAAGCTGAAAGGAGCGTGCAAATAGAGAAGTTCTTAAATCTTAAACAGGGAAGCATGACAGTCAGGCAGTACGTTAATCAGTTCAATCAGCTGGCCAGATTTGAGCTGGACTTAGTAAATACCCAACACAAGAAGGCGCTTCGCTTCGTCAAACGTCTGAATGAGCCTATACACAACCTTGCCATGACCCATGTGTCCATGGGAGCGACTTATGAAAGCTTGGTGGACATGGCGTTGCTACATGAGGAAGACCACAACGAGAAGGAGATTAAGGCTGAAGAAAAGAAAGATGGTTTACAGGCAAAGAAGACAGACTTTATGAAAGGAGGAAAGAACAAGAAGTCCCGTAAAAAGAGAAAGTGCCATTTCTGTCGCATAGTTGGGCATATAGAGAAAGACTGCCGGAAGAAGAAGGCAAAGATGGGTGGTTGCTTCCATTGCGGGGAGACTGGGCACCAAGCTAAGGACTGCCCAAAGAAGAAAGGACAGGGACAGAAAGTTGGATCTACTTCAGGAGGTCAAGTTCATGCTCTGAAAGCACCTCCACAGGAGCGAGGTACTAATATTTCTGTAGAAAGTGTAGTCTATCTTTATGATCATCCAGTTCGCACACTTTTTGACTCTGGTGCATCACACTCCTTTATTTCATCTGCGTTAGTAGAATCTCTACATTTAGACACTAGTATGGTTGAGGATCCCTTGGTAGTTTCAAATCCAATTGGGGGCTCCGCTTAATTGTCAATGGTTTGTTTGGGTTTGAAAATCTCTATTCTCAGCATTGAGTTTAGTTGTAATGCCTTTTTTCTAGGCTTCTCGGGATATGGTTTGATCTTAGGCATGGACTGGTTATCCAGCAACGGTGCCATTCTTGATTGTGAGAAGTGAGTAGTTAGACTCTTGACTCGGCTTGGTAACACTCTAGAAATTTCCTGTAATCCTTTGAATGCTGTTATGCTTAGTTATCTAGATTCGCTTGATGCTTCTGATGAGAATTTGCAGTCAGTTAGAGTAGTCCGGGAATATCCGGATGTCTTTTAGGAGGTGAAAGGCTTACCTCCGAAGTGGGAAATAGACTTCCGTATCTATCTTGTGGATAATGCAAAGCCCGTAGCTTTACCTATTAGACATATGGCTCCAACAGAGAGAAAGGAGCTCAGTAACCACGTTAAAGAACATCTTGAGAAGGGGTTCATTCGTTGGAGCATTTCAGAACGGGGTGCTCCAGTGCTGTTCGCAACCAAAGCAGACGGTTCGCTTCGCCTCTGTGTTGACTATATGGAGTTAAACAAGTTGACCAAGAAAAATAGGCACCCTCTTCCCCGGATCGACGATTTGTTTGATCAGCTTGTAGGCGCGTCGGTTTTCTCCCAACTTGATCTAGCAACTGGGTTTCATCAGCTAAGAGTGGCTGAAGATTGTATTGATAAAACGACATTTAGTACCCCAGACGGTTTCTTTGAGTGGCTTGTCATGCCTTTCGGCTTGACAAATGCACCCGCTTATTTCGTGGACCTAATGAGCAGAGTGTTCAGAGAATTCCTCAACAAGTTTGTGGTTGTCTTCGTAGACGATATCTTGATCTTTTCAAAGAGTGAGGAGGAGCATGCTCAACATCTGAAGGAAATCATGGATACTCTCCGAGCACATCAGCTAAAGGAAAAATTTTCAAAATGCCACTTTTGGATAGAACAAGTAAGGTTTCTTGGGCATGTTGTATCTAAAGAAGGGTTGGCCATGGACCCCGCAAAGGTAGTTGCGGTGCAGGACTGGAAGGCACCAAAGAATGCAACTGAGGTCTGAAGTTTCTAGGACTAGCTGGTTTCTACTGGAAGTTCATAAGGGATTTTGCGAAAATCTCATCTCCACTCACAAGGCTGACAAAGAAGAATCTAGTGTTCAATTGGGACTTGGATTGCGAGTTGGCTTTCCAACGCCTGAAAATGGCTCTTACATCAGCCCCAGTCCTGACTCTGCCAGACGGAAGCAAGATGTTCACAGTTTATACAGATGCATGTGGGACAGGGCTAGGCGCTGTCTTGATGCAAGAAGGGAGGGAAGTAGCTTATGGTGGAAGGCAATTGAAAGTTCATGAAAAGAACTACCCGACCCACGATCTTGAGTTAGCCGCCATCGTCTTTGCACTTAAGTATTAGCGACATTATCTCCTAGGTGAGAAGTTCGAACTTTACACTGACCATAAATCGTTGAAATATCTTTTCTCGCAGAAAGAATTTAATCTGAGGCAACAAAGATGGATGGAGTTTCTTGCCTCGTATGACTTCGAGATTTCCTATACTCCGGGCAAGGGCAATGTCGTGGCAAACGCCTTGAGTAGGAAGAAACTGACCCTAAGCCCACTCTTTGTAGAAAGGCAAAGCCTAGAGTATATAGCCAGTTTTAACTTTAGGCCCTCCTCTGATTTCGTACCGGGTTTGTTAGCATCCCTTGAGGTGCGCCCTACTCTTTTGGACACAATAGGGATGGCACCACGTGAGGACCCTCAGCTAGTTGAAGTGGTTGATAAGCTAATTAGGGGTGAGACTTCTAGTCACCTCAGTAGATACTCTATCGATGATAAAGGCTGGCTGAGACGCGACGGAAGACTATGAGTCCCACAAGCAAGGGAGTTGATAAAGAAGGTTCTCGAGGAAGCACATCGTTCAAAGATGACAATACACCCAGGCGGAGACAAAATGTACAAGGACATGAAAAGAGTTTTCTTTTGGAACGGCATGAAGAAGGACTTGGCAGATTTCGTTTCTAAGTGTATGGTATGCCAACAAGTTAAAGCGGAACAGAAAAAGCCTGGAGGACTGCTTCATCCCCTAGAGGTCCCACAGTGGAAGTGGGATAGCATTTCAATGGACTTCGTTGATGGGCTGCCTAGGTCGAGAAGGGGCAATAGTAGCTTTTGCGTAATAGTGGATAGGCTTACAAAGAGCGCCCAATTTTACCTGTCAAGAGTAGAAGGACCGCCTCATCCCTAGCGTCTCTTTACATCAAGGAGATAGTTCGACTCCATGGGATACCCTCCATCATTATTAGTGACTGAGACCCTATCTTCACAAACGAGTTTTGGAAAAGTTTGCAAGAAGCTGTAGGCACTCAGTTATGTTTAAGCACGGCCTATCAGCCTCAGACCGATGGCCAGACGGAAAGGGTGAATAGAGTTTTAGAGGATCTTTTGAGACTTTGTGTTCTTGATTTTGGAGGGACATGGGAGGATCACCTTCCCTTAGTAGAGTTTGCTTAAAACAATAGCTTCCAAGCTACTATAGGCATGGCACCCTTCGAAGCATTGTATGGAAGACCGTGCAAGTCACCAACTTTTTGGTAAGAGTCTATAGATAAGGTTATTCTTGGTCCAGACATGATCAGAGAAACTTCAGAAAAAGTGGACTTGATACGAAGAAGGATGAAGACATCCCAAGATAGACAGAAATCCTACGCCGACAAGAGAAGGACCGACCTTGAGTTTGAGGTTGGGGACAGAGTTTTTCTTAAGGTATCTCCTCTAAGGAACGTTGTTCATTTTGGGTCCACTGGAAAGCTAGCACCGAGATTTGTAGGACCATTTCCTATCATCGAGAAGGTTGGGAAGATGGCCTATAGATTAGAGCTACCTGAAAAACTGGCCGGAGTTCACGACGTCTTTCATGTTTCTCACCTCCGGAAGTGTAGACTAGCATTCTAGAAGTAGCCGAAGTGGAATGTGAAGCAACTGTGAGAAGAGTTCCAGCACACATCTTAGGAACTGAAGTGAAAAAGCTACGCAACCGCGAAGTCAAGCTCGTCAAAGTTCAGTGGAGTGACGCCGAGGAAGACGAGACTTGGGAAACGGAGGCTAGAATACGCGCAGCCTACCCTTTTCTTTTTGAGGGTACATCTTTTGATCTCTCTTTTTCCTTAAGTTATGCTTTATCTATCTTTTAGTCATATTTCCTCAGCCCTTTCTCCTTAACTCCTTAGGTAGAAAACAAATGGATGCAAACATGTATTTGAAAACATGTTATGGATTATGGCTGCAAGTGGTTGCAAGTGATTGCCAGTGGTTGCTCGTGGATGGATATACACACACTCCCTAGGATTCAGATCGGCTCAGTCACATCATACTGCATATGCATATATGTATTCTCGTTCACATATGGTTGAAATTTTATATGTTATCATATGGTTATCGCATTTGTATGAATTGTTGTGCACTCATGTAGAATTATGAGTAGGAAAAATTTGCATACATGATGGATTCATGACACTTACATGATTCGCATTTAGGAGGTCAACTGAATCAGTGGACCGCCTGATTTCTGCATTAGATAAGGACATATACACACACAATGCATATGATCATAAAGCATTAGAAGTCTTTAAGGACAATGGACACCTGTGTTTGTTGGTTGAGTAGAGGGACGATTGGATGGTAGGATATACACTCTTCCTAATTTGAAGATTTCGGGGACGAAAACCTTTTAAGTGGGGGAAAATGTAACACCCCGTATATTCTATAACAGTGAAATTCATAAATTAAAGTATAATCAATTCTAATGAAAGAATTAAGGGAAATGGCTTACGCCATTGCATTCGTCTCGGAATTCTGGTTAAGATAGAGTCCGAGTTTGCGTGAAACGGACTACGTATGAAGGAGTTATGATCTCCGGAAGTTTCAGAATAAATTTGAAATTCAAAAATAGCTCAGAACAGGTTTAAAATTCGAATTCGAGTTCAAACTGTGCTGGGCGGGAAATTTCCAGCCCAGTGACCAGGTCGACACTATTATCGACTGGGTAGTCGACCTGGCCCCCTCAAGTCGACTGTGCAGTCGACTTGGGTGTCGACCTGCAGGTCGACTTGGGTGTCGACCTACAGGTCGACTTGGGTGTCGACCTGCAGGTCGACTTGCCCGGTCGGCCTAACCAGGTGGGTCTGAACCTGGTTCGACTTCTGGTGTGTTGTACGGTCTGATTTCCCTCCCTGTTTGCATCTGATGGCTCAAAGTAACTTGAAAACTCTATAAATACACCCTAAGACTCAACTAATTCACATAAGAAAATAAGAGAGGAGTCGTCATGCTGCCAGGAAGGAGTTGGTCGTAGCTGCCAAGTGTCAAACTAAGAAGCAAACTAAAGTCTAATCAAATCAATCAACAAATTGCTACCCAAAGGAGAGCATCTCCAAATTCAGAAAATAGAAATCAGAAAACAAGATCTCGTCACACGTTGTAAGTATAGTGGTCTTTCAGAATCTGAATAAAATTATGATGCGATATGATGTAATTGGGAATAGAATTGTATTATTATAATGATGTAGATCTTGTGTATTGTAATGTTTCTATCGTGATTGTTTTTGGTGTATTGATTTGTGGCATAAATAGATCGATGCAAGTTTATTATACATTTGTATATGAAAGTAATGGTAATTGCAAGTTTGTGGCAAAGTCTATGATTAGATCCCTCTCATATTTATGTTAATATCCGCTTTATGTTTATGTTGATATCATGGGCCATATACTTATGTAAACACACCCGAGATCTGAGATCCTTTATGCTAAATGACTCAAAACTTATGTATACATCTTAGATCCAATACAAGTATGATTAGAACTATGTTAAATACAGTTTGGGCTACATAAACTATGCAAGTTCATGTGGAAATAGACTATATATTAGATTTGGACATTTTTGGGTTAATTTACAACATGCTAGTTTTGTGTTCGACGTTATGCCAAGTTAGTATGTTAAAACCCAAGTTTGTATAAGTCTACATATGCCATCCTATGTGACACCCATTTAGTTGTATGCCAATTTTGAATGCATGTTACATGATCCAATGTTTATGTTAAAGCCAATTTGCAAGTTCATGCGCTACACCTTCTATGTATCATAGAAATATTATATGTTCTGAATTTCCCCTTTTCTCACGTTTATCAAGTTGGACTGAATTGTGCTGAGCCCAACATTAGTACGTACAAACGGGGGTAATAGCGATGGTGTAAAAACATGATATAATAAATATGTTGGCATGTTTGGCGCCTGCCAATGACTGTGGCAATTTAAAGACGACATGACGTTTACATAAATAATAAAATATATAAATCCAGAAAAGACGACATGTTTGACCCGAGGTTGGATTGAATTGTGACATAAACCTGCCCGGACCCGCCCGGCTGTCCAATAGTCACAACAATACCTATCCAATGAGGGTGGTTAAGCATTGAGCCCAATAAAGACCCGAGGTTAGTATGAACTACGGTGTAAACCTGCCCGGAACCAACCGACACATCCAGTAATCGTAGTGATATCTGTCTAATGTGAGTGGTCGGTGCTCTAAAAGGCTAAGGACAGGTGGTAGGGTTAAGTCAACTGAAAATACTTAACTAAAGATTCAACATGTTAACAAATATTGATGGGTGGGGTTAGGTATATACAGACACTTAACCGCTTAAACTGTTTGACTAGAAAAACCTGGTAACGTAGGGACCCGTTTCAGCAGTAAGGCTCTCAATAAAGTTTTATATGTATATATATATATATATATATATATATATATATATATTACTTTGTACCACTACGATGTGAGACTCTGTGTTGTGTTGATTCTTCTTCTTCTTCTATTATAATATTTTTTCTTTCTTATCTCACCCTCTAATTTCTTTCTAATAATGTCCCAGTGTTTTCGATGCTTAAATGTTCGACATGGTATTTTGTGTCTATTTTCGTGGTCGAAAATCCCTGTTCATTACAGTGGTATCAAAGCAATGGTTTAGGTGTAACCTTGGCTCTGTGGTGTATATCGATAGCGATTGGGGTAGTAATACCCTAGATTAAGCTGAGAGTATATATATGAGAGCGTATTTGCAAATTTTGTATAAAAATGTTTTGTATTGTGGCATTTGATCGGTTCAATTTGAACTGGCAACTGACGCAATATTATTTTGTAAAGAGGCTAAATGAAATAATTTTGCCCAAATTATATTTTTGTATAGAAAAGAAATAATTTTATTAAATTATTGAAATATTGGTTTGTTGGTTGGATTTATATAAATTCGAATTAGATTAGAAATTTGAATGGTTTGATATAACCAGTAGAAAATTTTGAATTTGAATGGTTTAATATAACCATGATTAAATAAACCAGAATTTAATTAAAAATAAGTTAAATAAAATCAGTAAGGAAAATGGAATGGCTTTGTTGTATTAATTGTGAATTGTTGTTTATTGAATATTAGATTTGTTGTATAATTAAATTCATCAACTAAATGAATTAAGAACTAAAGAGATAGATTCCAATACAACGGATTTTAAGAGAATCAATATGAAATGAAACGAGAATGATTTAACCCTATATCTGTTATTGGCAGTATATATCGAGATTAAGTGCAGGATTGGAGAAGAAAGAACCGATGGTTGCTTTGCTTCGAGATTGGAGTATTCGTTGACCGACAAATAGGTAAAACTTAATATATTGATTAGGTGATTGATTTCATAACTGTGAGTTGGGTTGCCGCTTGGCTCTTATTTTTCTTTCAATTAATGTGAGTCCCGGAGCGGCGATTTATAGTTGCTTGGATCGAACAATGTAGAGGAGGGGCTGACGAATTTTTCTTAAATTTTTTGAAACTTGGTATTTTTTATAATATTTTCTTATAATTGTTTTCGAAATAAATAGGGTTTCGTGCATTTTTCTTGACTTAGTAATTTCGGGGACGAAATTCTTTTAAGGGGGGAAGAATGTAACGACCCAAATTTTCGGCTATTTAAATTCGAATATTTAGATGTGTTTTAAATATTTTAGTTGGAATATAAGTGGATTATTAATATTGAATTCATTAATATAAAATGAACTCTAAATGTTGCGATAGTTCGTTAAATTGAGTTTCGAACTTCAATTAAACACACAGAACCCGTTTTAAGTCAGAATTATGTGAAACAAGAAACATTAGGATCTTATTAATTATATTTTTCTAGTGAAAGAGAAAAATAGGAAATTCGGCTTATATATTGTAAGTTATGTCCAAATCAAATTTTTTAAATGGTCGCTATGGAAATCGTTATTAAACGATAACGTTTATTTAATAAATTAAATGGGAATTTCAATAGAATTTGAATATCTAAAATATTATTATTGAGTCATAATTTCCATTTTGGTTTATATTGGAAAAAATATATTATTTTATTCAGATGTATATGCGATAATAATAATTTATTATTATTCAATTTAATTGTTTTGTTATTTATTAATGTTTTAATGATAATTATATAAGCCGTACAAATAATTATTCTTCAAACCACCTCTGTTTTCAACGAAACGAATTCTATTGGAATGCGTACGGCTAGATATTATTAGTTTTCCAGTTCGGAGCCAATCGGAGTTGTCTTTTGACCGTACGTGAAATTTAGATGTGAACCGATAAATATACTAGAATTAAAATAACAATGATTTTGCAAACAAAGTCCGTTTTCAACGTAATTAATTTCATTTTATCCGGAATATCAAGTTATAGTAGTACATTTATTTTTATTGTATTTTGAGTTCGTGAATATTAATACGAATGTAAGACGTGCATGATAATCAATGGTGGAATTATATGTTGGCACATGATATCCCCGAACTTCTAAGTCAGTAATTTGGATAGGTACATTTGGACTGTTTGTTTTGTGGTATTCAAATGCAAGATGTTTCTCCCATTTATTTTCGCACAATGTAAGGAAAATTTCTCACCTTGGCCAAACATATATAGTTTATCATTTTGGCCAAACAAACATATGGTAAATGAACAATTCAAGATATTTTGAATCGTAAAGGAATAATTAGTATATAAATTAAAAAGTCACACAGCCCTAGACCTACCCTAACAACACACAAGCAGCTATGGAAGTGAAGTAACAATGCAACTCCTAGCCTCCTACCATCTAACGCATACACAACTAATAGACATGAGATAAGACACATGCACATGCGAAATCCGTCAGCAGCCTCACTAATGCTGCAGTTACTTGCGTTGAAAATATGGTTCCTTGCATACAAATCTGTCTAATGCATTACCAACCAAACAATTTAATTACTTGCACCCCGCATTTCATGTTCTCCACGAATACCTCTTCTCCAAGCTTTCTCCAACTATATAATGCTGCCATTCTGTTTGCATTCTTCCTCAAATGAAACGAAAGCTTTCACCTTCTTCCAAACCAACCGCAACTGAAATAATAATAAAAAAATATCAAAACAACATAACCATACAGTAGCTTTTCCGTCCGACACTGGAACCGCGGAGGAGTCGGGGCATGCACTGCTGATGGGATCGAGATCTACTGCATGGAGAAAGAACAGTGGAAGGCACTGCTATGCCAAGAGACGAGCATGACAGTGGCGACGATGTTGAGTGGTCCGGTTGGTCTGCGGTAAAGATGGAGTGGGTTTTCCATGGCGGTCGACATCGAGAAACGCTGGAGCTGAAGTAAGCAATGCAAGAGAGTTTTGTTGAGGGAAGGAGTTGAAAGGAGTTTCATAGTTGGAGGATTGGAGCCGAGTTAGTGGTGTCCTGTTTTAATGGTGCACACGAGTGTACCAGACAGTTTCAGCAATGAGTAATTCCACTGGTCTGGAAAAGTTGCTGCGTAGAGGCGGGTACTGGAGAATTGCGTGACCAAATACTAGAATGAAAAAAAAGAACCATGGAAAGGGATTAACACATGTATGAAGTACCACATGAGGAAGGATTGAAGTAGGGAGGAAATATCTATAGGTTGGAAAGGGAAGTGGGATTGGCGGAAGGGTTTTGGAGAAGGAAGGTGGCGTACTAGGCTTTTATGGATTGGCTTTGGGCCGGGCACCCTCTATAAAAAATAAATCAAATAAAAAAATTGAACAGAAGAAAGAGCGAAGCAGGCAGGGTAGAAGAGAATAGAAGACGTGGGGTTGAATGTGAGCAAGTCAGCTTGAATCAAAATGCGGGAAGGGGAGAGCCTGGCCGTGATGAGTTCATAGTATTTTAGGAAACTGGGTAGCACTGTCTTTCAGGAGCAGTTAGGTGTTTGAAAGAAATTCGAGAAAAATATATATAATACATAAGTTGGATAAAAAGGTGCTATAGCTGGAGCGTGCGGATGGAAGTGCTGCGAGAAGAAGAATGGATAAGGGGTGGTGGGTTTTTACCTTGAAGTTGGGCATTGGGCCATCTAAATATTGGTAAGGCCCAGATTTAAATATTAATGAAATTAGTCCTTTGAATTAGTTAATATTACATTACAATATATACATATACAATATATACACATGCCATAGTAACATGGGAAAGAGTATTTTTTTGTTTGCGCCTGTATGATGATGATACATTAATAAACAAAATTTGGCAAATAAAATTTCCAGTTAGAGTTAATTATACTAATTTAAAATAGTGTTAATTTACGATGTTATTAACTTCTTATATCGTTATCAGAATCGAACAAACTAAGGAGCTTTGGAATTGCATTACAAGCAAGATGTTATGGAACTGATCTGGTCAAGACTAGTAGCAAAAATAATTTTTAATTAAATTAAATGTTAGTTTAATTTAATTAAAACAGGACGCTCAAAGGACAGAGTAAAACCAAGGTGAGTTAAACTCACTCAGTTTTCCCACTTATAATTATTATAAGTCGGGTTTATTATTTGTATGCTATGGCTAAAAAATTTCGGCTGTTTGATGATTGTTTGAATGTGTGTTGAATATCTTATATCAATCATTTAAATTAAACGGTTGTTTAAATTAAATGAAATGACATCATTATTTTAAACAATGATTTCCAAACAAGGTAACTTACCTTGTTGGTTACGTTTATAAACATATAAATGTATTTAAATTTAATTGGATGCTTGAATGATTTTTATTGGTTGAACGCTATCAGTTGAATTGATTGTTTAACCGCATATGATCATTACACAAACGGTTGAACCCATATGATTAGATTATTGATTGTTAAACCCAAATTCAACGTTTGTTTCTTTATTAACCAATGAGTGATATTGGTGGAGGAATTTATAACAGATGGCCAAAATGCAAACTGTTTATAAAGAGAGATTTACCATTAAGTAAATCGATAGAAAGGAAGTTATGGAATTTATTTCATAACTAAATATAGACATTTTTTTAAGTATATTATTAAAAATGTAGTTTATATAAAGGAAATAAACCAACCACATATTGTTTGTTTAACCACAAATCAACATTTTTGTACCAAAAATCGTACCATGTGCGAAGCACGTACCACATCTAAATTATTAAATGGTTTATAAAGCAAATTCTTATGTTATTGAGATGGAAAAGCAAGTGATCAAGGGTCAATGTAACGATTAATAACTGATATTAATTGTTTTTAAGAAACAATTAATATGAGATTATTTAGAAATAGATTATTGTTTATTTAATAATAATCAAAGTAAAATGGAATTTATTTAAATTAATTACATTATTAATTAATTTAAATGAAAGAACGGTTTAAAGTTGATCAATGAGTTAATCATGTTTTAGATTTGACTAAACCAACTGTTTTAACGGAAACTGATTATTAAATTTAAATAGTTTTGTGCCGACTAATTTAATGAAATCATTTAATGAATAATTCTTTAACTTTATAAGAATTAGAAGAGGAATTTAATATTTATTCCAGTTAATGATCAAGTAAATTATAATTTTAATTATTAATAATTTAAGGAGTAATTTCTTAAATGGAGTTCATTTAAGTAAGTTAGTAATAAAATATAATTGAATTCCAAGTGAGTTTATGGACAGGTTTATATCTAAACCAAGTTTGTCAATTAGTCATAAAAGAGATTTTTAAGCAAATACGATAGGCTTAAAATACAGGTTACTTAATATTTGGATAAAGTAAAGGAAATCAAGATAGAAAACAGGTTGATGTTAAACCAGAGTAATATAAACGAGTTTAGAAAAGGAGATGCGATGATAAAAGCATTATTTTAAATTAACGTTACTTAATAATGGAATTAAGTGAAATGGATGGGATTTGAAATGAGATTTCCAAGAATATGTGATTTAAAGTTTTAAAAAAGGATTCTTGTAATTGAATTTGGCGAAGGATCGAGTAATGGGATTTGTAATAGAACCCAGATATTGAAACCAATTATTTAAAGACGTTAAAATTTAAAAGTTAATGTTATTTAATCATTTACTAAATCAATAAATTTAGTAATAGTAATATATTTAACAAGGAGATTTCAAAAGTTAGGATGTTTTATAAAACCGTATTTTAAATAAAATAGTGAAGTGGTATTTGTTGGTAACGGGATGAATACGATTTTTGAATTACAATTCGTATTTATCTTAAGATAAGAATGTTGTTGATCAAGGTCTGAGAGGTAATTATAATGCCCCCAACTTGAACGACTTCAAGATTATCGAAAGGTGATATTAGTTGTAAAGTGGAGATGTTTGAAGTAATATATTTTGAGGAACAATAATGTATCATTATTTGAAGAATTTGAGAATATATCAGATTCCAGAAATAAAAGGAATTAAAAAAGGGGGGACTTGAGAATATGAAGTGATATTCCCGTAATAAAAGAAATAAAAAGGAGATTTGTAAAAATATAACAATATTTCCAAAATAAGGAGATGGGATTTGGGATGAGTTAATTCTGAAAGGGAAAGTGACGATTATGGTGTTCAAATAACGAAACAAAGGAGATATCGTAACAATTATTTGAAATGATAAATTGAATCGGTTTCCCAATCTTAAATAATAAGTAACATTGTAACAAATGGTTTGAAATGACAGTTAACGGGGAATGGGATATTGATTTTAAGATATTCCTCTAAATATTAAAATAAAAGGATTTTGGAATATTAATATATTAAAACTGATATATTATTTTAATGGCCAAGTGATGTTATGTACTCAACCAATGAATCTTTTTTATTTTTATGATTGTTTATTTTGATAGTTAAACAACCGACTATCAAAATCTAACCCAACGGTATTGGTACGGAAAGACCGGGATCGAATTTATATTCGAAAAACATTCCGACCAATAAATACAAACACATCGAAGAAGTTGATCGAGATGGAGCAATTGAAGACTGTAGATCTTCTTTAAACGGAAGAGTTACTTACAATCTCTAGTTTATCCTTAGAGATATGATGTGATTCTGTCGTGGTTGAAATCTACGGGTTGTAAGGACTACTCGCTACTGATCTATAGGGTGATTCCTAGGATGTGGTAGGAGGGTACCTTCGGTTCATCCTATTCCTGGATGACTGGTATGGACGATGTGAATAATGGCCAAAAGTCGAGTATAACTTCAAGCCTCATCAACCGGGAAATGACAAAAATCGGGCAGGCAGCATGGCTATGTGGGTCGCACCCATTAGGGTGTATAATCACCTATCTAGAGAAATTCCTTTTTCTTCTTTAATCTATAGATGTTGTCCCTTTTCAGAAAAGGTGGGTAGCTCCCAACCGTTGGTGATATACATTCGATACACTCAAGCGAAATGAGTGGTCGGTCATGTGTGGGCCAGGTTGCAAGACATTCTTTTTGAACCCAGTGTATTCGCCTCTAGAGATACACTATCGGCAGGTGGTTCCATACCTTGTCATAGTTGGAATCCAGTCTCCAATAAGAGCCTGCAGTTTTGTTTGTATACTATATATGTGGAGCGTGAGATGCAAGTGTTCTGCTAGATTCTATTTATTTGTATTTAGACACTATCATAATATCAGAATAAGATATTGATTTTCAAAATATTTTGGGTTATCGTAAGATAAAAGTCGTCCGCATTTATGTGTGGATTTGGTCCTACAATTATCCTTTTCTTTCGAAAAAGATTTTGAACTTTAAAATCAAGTTGTAAGGTTCCCCATAAAACTTAGTGTGTTTCTCTCACTCAGGTTCACCAGACTGGCCCAGTGCTTGTAAATGCTCGGGTTAGACCGGGTTGTACAGGATCAGGTCATCAGATGTTGTGAAGTCCAAAAACAAGCTGAAGGATTGCAGACGTATGATATTATCAGTATTATTCTGCTGTGTAATACATATGAGGATAGATTATTATAACTATCCAAATGAATTGATGTACTCTGATGATTGTAATTTTTTTTAAAGCTCTCAATAAAGTTTTTTTTTATATATATATTATATTTTGTTCCGCTACGATGTGAGACTCTGTGTTGTGTTGATTCTTCTTCTTCTTCTATTCTAATATTTCTTTCTTTCTTATCTCACCCTCTAATTTCTTCCTTATAACTTCCCGGTGTTTTCGATGCCTAATTGTTCGACATGGTATTTTTGTGTCGATTTTCAGTGTTGAAAATCCCTGTTCGTTACAGTAGTATCAGAGCAATGGTTTAGGAGTAACCTTGGCTCTGTGGTGTATCTCAATAGAGGTTGGGGTAGTAATACCCTAGATCGAGTTGAGAGTACATATATGAGACCGTATTTGTAAATTTTATATACAAATGTTTTGTATTGTGGTGTTTGATCGATTTAAGTTGAACTAGCAACTGACGTAATATTATTTTGTAAAGAGGGTAAATGAAGTAAATTTGCCCAAATTATATTTTTATACGGAAAAGAAATAATTTTATTAAATTATTGAAATATTGGTTTGTTGGTTGGATATAAATAAATTCAAATTAGATTAGAAATTTGAATGGTTTGATATAACCAGTAAAAAATTGTGAATTTAAATGGTTTAATATAACCATGATTAAATAAACCAGAATTTAATTAAAAATATGTTAAATAAAATCAGTAAGGAAAATGGAATGACTTAGTTGTATTAATTATGAATTGTTGTTTATTGAATATTAGATTGGTTGTATAATAAAATTCATCAACTAAATGAATTAAGAACTAAAGAGATAAATTCCAATATAATGGATTTTAAGAGAATCAATATGAAATGAAACTAGAATAATTTAACCCTGTATCTATTATTGACATTATATATCGAGATTAAGTGCAGGATTAGAGAAAAAAAACCATTAGTGGCTTTGCTTCGAGATTTGAGTATAGGTTGCCCAACAAATAGGTAAAACTTAATATATTAATTTGGTGAATAACTTCATACCCGTGAGTTGGGTTACCGCTTGGATCTTATTTTTCTTTCGATCGATGTGAGGCCCGGAGTGGCGAGTTGTAGTTGTTTGGATCGAACAATATAGAAGAGGCATTGACGAATTTTTCGTAAATTTTTTGAAACTTGGTATTTTTGATAATATTTTCTTATAATTATTTTGGAAATAAATAGGGTTTCGTGCATTTTTCTTGACTTAGTAATTTCGGGGACGAAATGCTTTTAAGGGGGGAAGAATGTAACGATCTGGATTTTCGGCTATTTGAATTTGAATATTTAGATGTATTTTAAATATTTTAGTTGGAATATAAGTGGATTATTAATATTGAATTCATTATCAAACGAACGATTAAAAATTTAATTTGTATTTAATATAAAATGAACTCGAGATGTCGCGGTAGTTCGTTAAATTGAGTTTTGAACTTCAATTGAACATACAGAACCCGTTTTAAGTCGGAATTATGTGAAACAAGAAACATTAGGATCTTATTAATTATAATTTTCTAGTGAAAGAGTAAAATCGGAAATTCGTCTTATATATTGTAAGTTATGCCCAAATCAAAAAATTTGAATTTTCGCCATGGAAATTGTGATTAAACGATAACATTTATTTAATAATTTAAATAGGAATTTCAATAAAATTTGAATATCTAAAATATTATTGTTAAGTCATAATTTACATTTTAGTTTATATTGGAAATAATATATTATTTTATTTAGATGTATATGCGATAATAAAAATTTATTATTATTAAACTTAATTGTTTATTTATTTATTTATGTTTTAACGATAATTATATAAGCCGTGTAAATAATTATTTTTCAAACGACCTCTGTTTTCAACGGAACGAATTCTATTGGAATGCATATGGCTAAATATTATTAGTTTTCCATTTTGGAGCCAATCAGAGTTGTCTTTTGTCGGTACGTGAAATTTAGATGTGAACTGATAAATATATTAGAATTAAAATAACAATGATTTTGCAAACAAAGTCCGTTTTCAACAGAATTAATTTCATTATATCAGGAATGACAAGATATAGCAGTACATTTATTTTTATCGTATTTGGAGTTCGTGAATATTAATACGAATGTAAGATGCAAGATAATCAGTGGAGAAATTATATGTTGGCACATGATATCCGCGAACTTCTCAGTGAGTAATTTGGATGGGCATATTTGGACTGTTTGTTTTGTGGTATTCAAATGCAAGATGTTTCTCCAATTTATTTTTATGCATTATAAGGCAAATTTGTCCCCTTGGCCAAACATATATATTTATCATTTTAGCCAAACAAACATATGGTAAATGAACAATTCAAGATATTTTGAATCGTGAAGGAATAATAAGTATATAAAATAAAAAGTCGCACAGCCCCAGACCTACCCTGACAACACACACGCAGCTATGGAAGTGAAGTAATACTGCAGCTCCCAACCTCCTACCATCTAACGCATACATAGCTAATACACATGAGAGAAGACACATGAACATGCGAAATTTGTCAGCAGCCTCCCTACCGTTGCATTTGCTTGCATTTAAAATCTAGTTCCTTGCGTACAAATCTATTCAGTGCTTTGCCAACCAAGCAATTTAATTACTTGCACCCCACGTTCCGTGTTCCCCGTGCTTACCTCTTCTCTAAGCTTTCCCCAACTTTATAATGTTGCTTATTCTGTTCGCATTCTTCCTGAAATGAAACGAAATCTTTCACATTCTTCCAAACCAACCACAACTGAAATAATAAAAAAATAATTAAAATAAAATAACCACACAGTAGATTTTCGGTCCGACACTAGAGCTACGGAGGAGTCGGGCATGCGTTGCTGATGGGATCGTTATCTACTGCGTAGAGATATAACCGTGGAAGGCACTTCAGTGCCAGGAGACGAGCATAACAGTGGCGACGATGCTGAGTGGTCCTATTGATCTCCGACAAATATGGTGTTGGTTTTCCATGGCGGTCGACATTGAGAAATGTCGGAGATGAAGCCAACAATGCAAGCGAGTTTTGTTGAGGGAAGGAGTTGAAAGGAGGTGTTTAGTTGGTGGATTGGAGCCGATTTTGTGGTGTCTTGTTTTAATGGTGCACGCGACTGTACTTGACAGTTTCAGCAATGAGAAATTCCACCGGTAAGGAAAAGTTGTTGTGTAGAGGTGGGTACTAGAGAATTGTGTGTCCAAATACTAGAATGAAAAAAAAAACCATTGAAAGGAATAAACGCATGGATGGAGTACCGCATGTGGAAGAATTGAAGTGGGGAGGAAATATCTGTAGGTTGGAAAGGGAAGTGGGAATGGCGGCAAGGTTATGGAAAAGGAAGGGGGCGTACTGGGATTTTATGGATTGGCTTTGGGCCGGGCCCCCTCTATAAAAAAAAGAAAAAAAAAAAGAAAAGAAGAAAGAGCGAAGCAGGCAGGATAGAAGAGAATAGAAGACGTGGGGTTGAATCTGAGCAAGTCAGTTTGAATCAAAACGTGGGAAGGGGAGAGCCTGGCCGTGATGAGTTCATAGTGTTTCAGGAAACTAGGTAGGACTGTCTTTCAAGAGCGGTTAGGTGTTTGAAAGCAATTCGAGAAAAAATAAATAATATATAAGTTGGATAAGAAGGTCCTGTAGTTGGAGCTTGCAGATGGAAGTGCTACGAGAAGAAGAATGGATAAGGGGTGGCGGGTCTTTTACCTTGAAGTTGGGCGTTGGGCCGTCTAAATATTGGTAAGGCCCAGATTTTAATATTAATGAAATTAGTCTTTTGACTTAGTTAATATTACTTTACAATATATATATACAAAATATATTCACACGCCATAATAACATGGGAAAGTGGTTTTTTTTTGTTTGCCCCTGTATGATGATGATAAATTAATAAACGAAATTTGGAAAATTAAATTTCCAGTTAGAGTTAATTATACTAATTTAAAATAGTGTTAACTTACGATGTTAATAACTTCTAATATCTTTATCAGAACCGAACAAACTAAGGAGCGTTGGAATTGCGTTACAAGCAAGACTTTATGGAACTGATCTGTTCAAGACTAGCAGCAAAAGTAATTTTTAATTAAATTAAATGTCAGTTTAATTTAATTTAATTAAAACAGGATGCTCAAAGGACAGAATAAAACCAAGGAGAGTTAAACTCACTCAGTTTTCCCATTTATAATTATTATAAGTTGGATTTATTATTTGTATGTTATGGCTGAAAATTTTCGGTTGTTTGATGATTGTTTGAATGTGTGTTGAATATCTTGTATCAATCATTTATATTAAATGGTTGTTTAATTTAAATGAAATGACATCATTATTTTTAACGATGATTTCCAAACAAGATAACTTACCTTGTTGGTTACATTTATAAACATATAAACGTATTTAAATTAAATTGGATGCTTGAATGATTTTTATTGGTTGACTGCTGTCAATTGAATTGATTGTTTATTTGCATATGATCATTAAACGAACGTTTGAACCCATAGGATTGGATTGTTGATTGTCAAATCCAAATCAAACATTTTTTTTGGTTATTAACCAATGGGTGATATTGGTTAAGGAATTTATAACAGATGGCCAAAATGCAACCTGTTTATAAAGAGTGATTTACCGTTAAGTAAATCGATAAGAAGGAAGTTATGGAATTTATTTCATAACTAAATATAGATATTTTTTAAATATATTATTAAAAATGGAGTTTATATAAAGGAAACAAACCAACCACATATTGTTTGTTTAACCACAAATCAACATTTTTGTACTAAAAATATTCCCGTGTGCGAAGCACGTGCCACATCTAAAATATTAAATGGTTTAAATTTTTATAATGTTGAGATGGATAAGCAAGTGATCAATGGTCAATGTAACGATTAGTAACTGAGATTAATTGTTTTTAAGAAACAATTAAGATGAGATTATTTAGAAATCGATTATTGTTTATTTAATAATAATCGAAGTAAAATGGAATTTATTTCAATTAATTACATTATTAATTAATTTAAATGAAGAAACAGGTTAAAGTTGATCGACGAATTAATCATGTTTTGTGTCGACTAATTTAATGAAATCATTTAATGAACAATTGTTTAACTAAATAAGAATTAAAAAAGGAATTTAATATTTATTCCGGTTAATGATCAAGTAAATTATAATTTTAAATAATAATAATTTAAGGAGTTATTTCTTAAATGAAGTTCGTTTAAGTAAGTTAGTAATGAAATATAATTGAATTCCAAGTGAGTTTATGGACAGGTTTATATTTAAACCAAGTTGGTCAATTAAGTCATAAAAGAGATTTTTAAGCAAATACGATAGGCATAAAATACAGGTTACTTAATATTTCGATTATGTAAAGGAAAGCAAGATAGAAAATGGGTTGATGTTAAACCACAGTAATATAAACGCGTTTATAAAAGGAGATGTGATGATTACAGCTATAATTTTAAATTAACGTTACTTAATAATGGCATTAAGCGAAATGGATGGGATTTGAAATGAGATTTCCAAGAATATGTGATTTAAAGGTGTAAGAAAGGATTCTTGTAATTGAATTTGGCGAAGGATCGAGTAATGGGATTTGTAATGGAACCCAAATAATGAAACCAATTATTTAAAGACGTCAAAGTTTAAAAGTTAATGTTATTTAATCATTTACTAAATTAATAAATTTAGTAATATAATATATTTAACAAGGAGATTTCAAAAGTTGGGATGTTTTATAAAACTGTATTTTAAATAAAATAGTGAAGGTGTATTTGTTGGTAATGGGATGAATATGAGTTTTGAATTATAATTCATATTTATCTTAAGATAGGAATGTTGTTGATCAAGGTCTGAGAGGTAATTAAAATACCTTAATTTGAACGACTTCAGGATTATCGAAAGACGATATTAGTTGTAAAGTGGAGATGTTTGAAGTAATATATTTTGAGGAACAATGATGTATCGTTATTTGAAGAATTCGAGAATATAAGAGATTCCAAAAATAAAAGGAACTAAAAAAATGGGAGGACTTGAGAATATGAAGTGATATTCCCACAATAAAAGAAATAAAAAGGAGATTTGTAAAAATATGACGATATTTCCATAATAAGGGGATGGGATTTGGAATGAGTTTATTCTGAAAGGGGAAGTGACGATTATGGTATTCAAATAACGAAACAAAGGAGATATCATAACAATTATATGAAATGCTAAATTGAATCAGTTTCCCAATCTTAAATAATATGTAACATTGTAACAAATGGTTTGAAATGATAGTTAACGGGGAATGGGATGTTGATTTTAAGATATTTCTCTAAATATTAATGTTTACTCAAAAATGGTCTAAACACCCAAGGTACTAAACTGTACTTCACCAATTCGGTAAGAAATAAATAGAATCGTGTTTAATCAGCAATAAAAAATGAAAAAAAGTAAAGTAGAGTCAAGATTTAGAGTGGTTCAGCCGTTAATGAGGCCTACGTCCACTATGAAGGTGATTTCCTGTCTTATAATGAGAATTACAGACTATGTCAGCTTTCTCTCCTTTCATACTTCTCGATATTCACTCAATATACCTTGTCTACGTATTTCAATCTAAGGAATCATACAAGAGAATAACAGAATATAAGAAGGAGGATTGAGTAATGATTGGGAAGAAGGGTGTCTTTGTCTTCCCTCTTCATCAGATTGTATTTGTCGCCATGGAAGAATTTGCGGTTGAGGATGAAGGCCGGTAGCACTTTGTTGTCCTTTTCGCCTCCCCTTTTCATTTTGGTAGCCATGGTGTATTTATAGGTGAACCTCCCTTGGTAAATGATTTGGAATCCCTTTATCCAGGCTGTGGATCGTTCATTTTGTTAATTACAACCATGTCACTTGTTAGCTGTAGCCAGAAGTCCGTGGCTGTTTCCAGTTATCATGTGCGGGTGGCTTGTTGGAACAAGTATCTTGAATAGCTGAGCGAATCCATGTAAGCAAGCGTCCTATGAGCGCCTCGAGAGATTTTGTAAGAGTGGGATGCGGGTTTGGAGTTGAGCTTCCTCTGCCCCTTGTGCAACCGTCCTTCTCAGTTCAAGGGAATTCGTCTCTATGCTACCTTTGTATGATGTTGTTTGGCTTCGCAGCTATGTTATGAGGTCGCTCTTGCATATGTTGAACGGGCGACTTGTTTGATGGAGAAACGAGGGAACAACTCGGCCATGACACCTTAGCGTGGTTATGTTTGATTTGGTGAGCGAGGGATAGTATTATGACCGACTGGGGCTACAACTCTAAGATGTACAGGAGCTTTTTCTACAGGCTGGTGTACGACCGATCAGTAGGCTTTCAGTTTGAGTATTGAGCGATAGGTGTTGTCTTCTATGGGCAGTTGTTCAGATATATACATATATGCGACCTGGATTTCCGTCCCGATATGCGTGATCGAGCTGTGTTGCTAGGTCGAGCATTCCTGCTAGGCGAAGTGGCTTCGTGGGATATTTGATCCTTCCCTTTGTTAAGTCGTACTTCTTGTAATCATTTCGTGTCACCATCATCGGTTATGATGGCGGAATTTGACTTGTCTTGGGTTTGGCGTCTGAATCTTTCCTTGTGCAGTTGCACTCCATCCCTTGTGAGCCATTTAAGCGCTTCGGAAAACCTTTCGCACGACCGGCCCTGATACTTTCTATTCAATGTGCGTATGGATTTTTTAGGGATTAACACTTTCCCCTCGATGTCCGCGATTACTTTTCAGTAAGGAATCGCTGGCTTTGATATATTTGATCGCGCATTGGTTGATGGGTTTTGTTATGACTTGTTGAGGGCTCGGTTGTGCCAAATATTAAGGTTACTTCATCGTTGCTGAGCGGTACTGTCTTTTCTTGTGTGCGAGAAGCCTTATGTATCTTTTTGATTACTGTGTGAATAGCTGAATTTCGAGATGCCAGCTGGGATTTGATGAGACACTTTCGTGTAGTCAGGCACTAGGCTGACGTGGCGGGATTTTTCGGGATGAACGCCTTGTAGTCCTCCTTATTCATCTTTAACTTGCTTCACTTCGTTTTTACATATTTTCCAAAAAATTCTTTGGTCATAGCGGCACTTCCTTGAGAGCTTACTCAGGTAACTTATGTCCGAAATTCCTGCTTCGATTTTTTTTTAAAAAAAAGGTTCTGGCTTTCTCATTTCATTACTTTGCCTTTTATTTGTAGTAGCATCTGTCTGTCTTGAGCAATTTTCTTCGAGGTGCTATGATTTTTCTGGGTAAGATTTTTGTACAGTGCGAATACTGTTTCTGCAATTATCTGTGTAGAACATGAACCATCTGGTGGTTTTCTTTGGAACATCGATGCTTGGTATTTGTTCATAAATTGTTAGGTGAAATGCCACAAGTTTCTTTAGTTGAAATATTTTTTGTCTATGCTTGAACTCGACTAGGTTGTTCTCCTTTCTATAGTTGTCGTTTATGCTCTTACTGGTCCATTTGAAACTGGTCGCCAAAGGATGGAATTTCTTATGTCGAAGAAGCTCAGGAAGAAATGGGAGTGCAGCGCTAGTAGCAAAATGTTGCGTCGGGGTAAGGAGACCTCGAGTGTGAATGATACTTACAGTCATTGTTCGCTGAATGGACTCTCTGACTCGAGTATTCAGACCGTTGTTAGTCGTATGGTCTCTTCATCCATCACGTTAGATCCTGTAGCCGTACCAGAGCCTCTTCCTATTCCCAACCCTTGGATCCTTCACTCGTCGAGGACTTTGTGGCTCGGTGTCCAGTTAGCTCGCATTCTGGTGTGTACATAGATCCATTTGACAGATGGATTATCGCAAGGAAGATGGATGCTATGAAGGACAACATATTGGCTGAATTCGATCGGTCGGAAACACGTCTGCATCTGGTTGACGGCCTCATTACAATAGTCAGAGACTATATTGTGGAGCAAATGGGCGGCTGGCTCTCCTTGGTCGAATATCTTCAGGAGCCAAAAAGAGAGAATATTGAACGACTTCATGCTCTAGAAGAAGATAGGCACAAACTTGTCGAGGCCCTGGAATCTAGGGAGAGAATCATTTCTCACCTCATCTGAGTATTGTGGCCTGCCAATGCTTTGCCTTTTCAGTTATTTCGATTCTGATTTTGGATAGTTCTCTTTAGTCTGGCTTGTGTACGTGGGATTCAGCCTCGCTTATTCTCGTACGGTTTAATTTGTGACTTTTAAGGTATGATTCCAGTTTATTATTATTATTATTTATCACGTACTTAGACCGGTTGTTTGCGCGGGTATCGACCCTCGCTAAATATTTTATATTTGCGGCCTTACGTTTATATCGCTTAGGGGTTATCATATTTTATTACTTTAATTCTTATGAGTTGTCGTACTTTTAGTTTGTTTTTTGCGCAAATCTTATTGTTCGAATAGTTCTTGCAACGAAGTTATAATTAGGCTATGGTATGTTTTGAGTGGGCATCGGTGGTTGCTTACACCATGGTTATGTCCCTATACCAAAGCTCTATTTATCTTTATAAATTATGTTGATTTTGCATCGTAACTTGGTTAATTTATGATTTCTTAGAAGCAATGTGTGGTTATTATGTGTTTTCTTTTGGGTGCCCTTATGGGAGGTCTTGGGTTTCAATTTTGACCCAATTTTGATCTTGTCAGTCCTGATTTTTCTAGTACTGGAAGACCTTGTTAGATACCACCAAATGGCTACGATTTCTGATACCCCCTTTCGGCTAGGATTTCTACTATTGTAGTCTATCCCTGGCTTTGTTTGACTTGGTTAACAACAAAGAACAAGGATGGCCACCTCCTTTTGGTAGGGTTTTTGTTTTGTCCTGGTCCTTCCAGCATGTTTAATCCTTCCCCATTTTATGCTTCATCCCGAGGAGCGGACACTAATTCATCTCCTCGAGCCTTAATTCAAAAGAGATAGACTTCGTGCCCTTCACCTAACAAAGTGCCCACGTGATTGGCAATTTTTGCGTTTCGGGACATGTCGGTTTTTCCGACTTTTTGTCTCACCTTAGGATACCGACATTGGTTTTCCTCCTTGAGTTTTTTTATTTCAATTTGGAAAACTTGTGTCCAACACCTACGAAGGTCACCTAAGAAGGTGCTTCTTCGGTGGGCTTAGCGATTTTAACTATGGGACTTTTCAATGATACTTCTGTATCTTCAATGAGGTCTGATTGCAGTCCTTTGAACGAATGTTTGCCAAGCATTTAACATACTTCATAATGGGAGGTGCATTCCTTCGTCTTGCTGTTTTTCTCAAAACAGCTTGTTCCTAGTGAGAGGATGAGTCAACTGCTCCCGTTTGGTCTTTCTTGGTGTCTGCGATTTCCAAACTGTTTCGTTTAGTGCGTGCTTTTGGATATCTCGTTACACCCCTTGCTGTGTATAGCGGATTGCTTTTGCTATACCTACATTCCAAGAGATTATTCTCCTTTTAGCATGGACCAACAAGTATATTATTCAAGTAGGCATGTACTTAATTTCTGATGCACATGTTTTTTTTTAAAAAAAAAAACCATTTCTTAACATGGGCACAATGAATAATTAAGCAAGTTAAAAAAGCTTTAACAACAAGATAAAATTAGGGGAACAAGGTAAAGTAATAAGAGGTTTAGTTTAATGCTCCATTATTGAAATATCAACGGTTGGTCCCTCTAACAAGCGTCCTCCTTGAATTGGTTTGAGCCTCTTCCCTTTCTTTTTAATCCTACCTCTAATTCTCTAAATAGCCCTTCCTTCCAACAATTACCCTTTTTTACTATTGTGAATTATTGGTTGTTGCAGCACCCAATCCAAAAAATTCACCATATTTCATATTCGTCGATCTACCCTACTATACTTAAACTACCCCTACTTCTCTTTATAATTCTAAATAACCCTTCTTTTTAATCCTATCACTAATTCTCTAAATAGCCCTTACTTCCAACAATTAGCCCTATTTATTAACTTCTGTGAAGGGTTGGTTTTTTGAGCACCCAATCCAAATGATTCATCGTCTTTAATATTTGTCGATCTACACCTACTATGCTTAAACTACCACTACTTCTCTTAATACTTCAAAACAACCCTTCTTTTTAATCCTACCCCTAATTCTCTGAATAGCCCTTCTTTCCAACAATTACCCCTATTTTTTAACTAATGCGATGGATTGATTTTTGCAGCACCCAATCCAAATGATTCATCATGTTTTATTATCGATTTACCCCTACTATGTTTAAACTACCCCTACTTCTCTTAATACTTCAATACAACGCTTCTTTTTAATCATACCCCTAATTCTCTAAATAGCCCTTACTTCCAACAATTACCCCTATTTTTTAACTTCTGTGAAGGGTTGGTTTTTGTAGCACCCAACCCAAATGATTCATCATCTTTCATATTTGTCGGTCTACTCCTACTATGCTTAGACTACCCATACTTATCTTAATACTTCAAAACAGTCCTTTTTTTAAATCCTACCCCTAATACTCTAAATAGCTATTACTTCCAACAATTACCCCTATTTTTTAACTTCTGTGAAGGGTTGGTTTTTGCAGCACCCAATCCATATGGTTCATCATCTTTTATATTTGTCGATCTAGACCTACTATGCTTAAACTACCCCTATTTCTCTTAATACTTCAAAACAGTCCTTCTTTTTAATCCTACCTCCTATTCTCTAAATAGCCCTTCCTTCCAATAATTACCCCAATTTTTTTACTGTTGCGAAAGATTGGTTTTTGCAGCACCCAATCCAAACAATTCATCATCTTTCATATTCGTCGATCTACCCCTACTATGCTTAAACAACCCCTACTTCTCTTTATACTTCAAAACAACCCTTCTTTTTAATCCTAATCCTAATTCTCTAAGAGCCCTTAATTCCAACAATTACCCATATTTTTAAACTTCTTTGAAGGGTTGGTTTTTGCATCACCCAGTCTAAACGATTCATCATCTTTCATATTTGTCGATCTACCCCCATTATGCTTAAACAACCCCTACTTCTCTTAATACATCAAAATAGCCCTTCTTTTTAATCCTACCGCTAATTCTCTAAATAGCCCTTAGTGCCCATAGTTACACTTATTTTTTAACTACTATGAAGGGTTAGTTTTTGCAGCACCCAATCCAAATGGTTCATCATCTTTCATATTTTTCGATCTACCCCTACTGTGCTTAAACTACCGCTACTTATCTTAATACTTAAAAATATTCCTTGTTTTAAATCCTACCACTAATTCTCTAAATAGCCATTACTTCAAACATTACCCCTATTTTTTAACTTCTGTGAAGGGTTGGTTTTTGTAGCACCCAATCCAAATGATTCATCATCTTTCATATTTGTCGATATACCCCTACAATGGTGATACTACCCATACTTATATTAATACTTCAAAATAGTCCTTCTTTTAAATCTTACCCCTAATACTATAAATAGCCCTTACTTCCAACAATTACCCCTATTTTTTAACTTCTGTGAAGGGTCGGTTTGTGCAGCACCCAATCCAAATGATTAATCTTCTTTCATATTTGTCGATCTACCCCTACTATGCTTAAACTACCCCTACTTCTTTTAATACTTCAAAATAGTCCTTCTTTTTAATCCTACATCTAATTCTCTAAATATCCCTTACTTCCAACAATTACCCCTATTTTATAACTTCTGTGAAGGGTTGGTTGTTTCATCACCCAATCTAAACGATTCATCATCATTCATATTTGTCGATCTACCCCTACTATGCTTAAACTACCCCTGCTACTCTTAATACTTCAAAATAGCCCTTATTTTAAATCCTATCCAAATTTCTCTAAATACCCCTTAGTTCTAAAAATTTCCCTTATTTTTTCACTACTGTGAAGGGTTTGTTTTTGCAGCACCCAATCCAAATGATTCATCATCTTTCATATTTTTCGATCTACCCCTGCTATGCTTAAAATACCCCCAACTTCTCTTAATACTTCAAAATAGCCCTTCTTTTTAATCCTAACTCTAATTCTCTAAATAGCCCTTCCTTCAAACAATTACAATTTTTTAATATTGTGAATTATTGGTTGTTGCAGCACCCAATCAAAAAAATTCACCATATTTCATATTCGTCGATCTACCCCTACTATACTTAAACTACCCCTACTTCTCTTTATACTTCTATATAACCCTTCTTTTTAATCCAACCACTAATTCTCTAAATAGCCCTTACTTCCAACAATTAGCCCTATTTTTTAACTTTTGGGAAGGGTTGGTTTTTTGAGCACTCAATCAAAATGATTCATCGTCTTTAATATTTGTCGATCTACACCTACTATGCTTAAACTACCACTACTTCTCTTTATACTTCAAAACAACCCTTTTTTTAATCCTACCCCTAATTCCCTGAATAGCCCTTCTTTCCAACAATTACCCCTATTTTTTAACTAATGTGAAGGATTGGTTTTTGCAGCACCCAATCCAAATGATTCATCATGTTTTATATTTGTCGATTTACCCCTACTATGTTTAAACTACCCCTACTTCTCTTAATACTTCAATACAACGCTTCTTTTTAATCCTACCCCTAATTCTCTAAATAGCCCTTACTTCCAACAATTACCCCTATTTTTTTAACTTCTGTGAAGGGTTGGTTTTTGTAGCACCCAACCCAAATGATTCATCATCTTTCATATTTGTCGATCTACTCCTACTATGCTTAGACTACCCATACTTATCTTAATACTTCAAAACAATACTTTTTTTAAATCCTACCCCTAATACTTTAAATAGCTGTTACTTCCAACACTTACCCCTATTTTTTAACTTCTGTGAAGGGTTGGTTTTTGCAGCACCTAATCCAGATGGTTCATCATCTTTCATATTTGTCGATCTAGACCTACTATGCTTAAACTACACCTATTTCTCTTAATACTTCAAAATAGTCCTTCTTTTTAATCCTACCTCCAGTTCTCCAAATAGCCCTTCCTTCCAAAAATTACCCCAATTTTTTTACTATTGTGAAGGATTGGTTTTTGCATCACCCAATCCAAACAATTCATCATCTTTCATATTCGTCGATCTACCCCAACTATGCTTAAACTACCCCTACTTCTCTTTATACTTCAAATCAACCCTTCTTTTTAATCCTAATCCTAATTCTCTAAATAGCCCTTACTTCCAACAATTACCCATATTTTTAAACTTCTGTGAGGGGTTGGTTTTTGCATCACCCAGTCCAAACGATTCATCATCTTTCATATTTGTCGATCTACCCCCATTATGCTTAAACAACCCCTACTTCTCTTAATACTTCAAAATAGCCCTTCTTTTTAATCCTACCCCTAATTCTCTAAATAACCCTTAGTTCCCATAATTACACTTATTTTTTAACTACTCTGAAGGGTTGGTTTTTGCAGCAACCATTCCAAATGATTCATCATCTTTCATATTTGTCGATCTATCCCGACTGTGCTTAAACTACCGCTACTTATCTTAATACTTCAAAATATTCCTTCTTTTAAATCCTACCCCTAACTCTCTAAATAGCCATTACTTCCAACATTACCCCTATTTTTTAACTTGTATGAAGGGTTGGTTTTTGTAGCACCCAATCCAAATGATTCATCATCTTTCATATTTGTCGTTCTACCCCTACTATGCTTAAAGAGGTATCGAAATCTGGGTGGATCACCATTCTTGGGCAAAGAATCCATTATGGAAACACAAGCTTTGATTCGTTCTGATGAGAAAATCTTTGAAGGTTTAAAAGTGAGTGATGACCAGAAAAGATTACTGGCATCTTGGGCACTTAAAGAAGAAGCTTTGTTCTGGTGGGATTTGATTATTAAGGATAATCCAGAAGGTAATATTACGTGGGATAGATTTAAAGATATTTTCAGTGAAAGATTTATTCCTCCAGAAGCAACTGAGCGGTTATGTGATGAATTCTATTATCTAATACAAGGAGATATGACCATTCCGGAATATCATAAGAAATTCAATGAACTTTCTCATTTTGCCCCTCATCTAATTCAAGATCCAAAGAGGAAGAATCTGAGATTTATTAACGGGCTCCAAAGAAACTACCAAAATAGTGTAATGGGGCATGTGAAGCTTCCTTTTTCTGAAATTATATACATGGCTTATCAGTATGAAGATCTGGATAAGCGAGGCCTTTTTGTCGATGAATAGGAAGTCAGTTCTAGCAACAAAAGGAATTTCGAAATTTATTGCCCAGAGACAAGTACTCAGACAGAGGCTAGTATGCAACCTGAGATAAGTATAATGTCTGAAGGCAATAAGAGGCCAAAGGCCAGTCGGAAAAAGGTTAAAGCCGTCATATGTTTAAAGTGTAATCAGCAAGGGCATTCGATGAGGAACTGTGAATCTTTGAGTAGACGAAAAAATGATGGGTCTAAGTCTAGTAAGAAGGCTCGAAAGGGTCGGGGATGCCATAAGTGCCACCAAGCTGGTTACATTTCGAAAAATTGCCAACTATGAAGGAAAGATGAAGTAGTTCAAGTAAATGAGGTAGCAGAAACTTCTGAACCCTCAACTAGTTAGGAAAGGCCAGTTGTTCTAGAAGGCACGCTTACGGTCAAAGATATTCCAGCTAAAGTATTGTTTGATACGAGAGCGTCACGAAGCTTTATTACAAAGAATGCGATTAAGAAGCTGGATTTGAATTTGAAGCAGCTCAAAGCACCAATGACTGCTCATAATCCGGTTGAGGGTTCCCTAGATCATAGTTGGATTTGTGGGGTGCCTGTCTCTTTTTCCCGTTATCGATTCCCTACTATAGCGATCGTCAAGAATTTTACAGAATTTGATCTTATCTTGGGGTTAGACTAGTTAACCAAATATGAAGCTGAGGTTAGATGCACCAGCAGAGTCATTAAGGAGAAGATTAAATCAGGTGACTATATACCATTCCATGTGAAGGTCCGAATACGGATAGAAAAGACTTCTGGGCAGCTTTGGATGTTTCTCCTGTTCAAATAGAACCCGTTCTTGTTGTTCCGGAGAATATTCTGGTTGACATTGAAAGTATTCCTGTTGCCAAGAACTATGCGGATGTGTTCGAAGAAGTTGTTAGCTTGCCCCCACTGAGATAAGTTGATTTTAAAATCTCTTTAGTTCCGAATGCAAGGCCAGTAGTTCACGCTATTCGAAGAATGACCTTGAAGGAAAAAGAAGAGTTAGACAATCAAACTCGACAGCTTGTATGGAAATGTCTGATCAGGCCTAGTTTCAATGATTGGGGAGCAGCAGTGGTATTTGTCCCAATGTCAGAAAGTACTCTTAGACTATGTGTAGATAATCGTGACTTGAATAAGCAGACGCTGAAGAATAAATATCCATTATCGCGAATTGATGGTTTATTGGATCGATTGAATGGAGCGCAAGTATTTTCCCGAATGGACCTAGCTACAGGTTTCCATCAGCTTTGTATTGTCGAAGAGTGTGTTCCTTTGAAAGCATTCAGAGGTCCAGATTTATTCTACGAGTGGTTAGTAATGTCGTTCGGCTTATGTAACGCTCCAGCTTATTTCGTCGATCTAATGAATCGGGTATTCAGAGAAGTATTGAACAAATTTGTTCTGGTCTTCATTGATGATATATTGATCTTCTCTAAGTTAGAAAGCGAACATAAAAAACATTTGGAACAAGTGTTAGAAATTCTCAGAAAGAATGTTTTAAAAGCCAAGTTTTCCAAATGTGTATTCTGGCAAGAAGAAGTCAAATTTCTTGGCCACATCGTGTCAAAACAAGGAATTTCAGTGGATCCCAGTAAAATCACTGCTATTCAGAATTGGAAACAGCCTCGTACACCCACAGAAGTCCGAAGTTTTCTCGGATTGGCCAGTTATTATCGAAAATTCATTAAGGATTTTGCGAAGACATCTAGTTCCTTAACAAAGCTTACTAAGAAACATTCGAGATTCAACTGGACTCCCGAATGTGAGGAGCTTTCCAAGAGCTGAAGTTAAAGTTGACAACTGCTCCAGTGCTCACAAGTATTATGGGCAACCAAGACTTCAATGTCTGGACAGATGCTTCTAAAGAGGGCCTCGGTGCAGTGTTAATGCAAAGAGGCCAAGTAGTTGCTTATGCTGGCCATCAATTGATGCCACATGAAAAGAATTATGCAAATCACGATCTTGTATTGTTAGCCATTGTGTTTGCTATAAAAATCTAGAGGCATTATCTATTGGGTGAGAAGTTTGAATTATATACTGATCATCAATCACTGAAGTATTTATTCACCCAGAAGGATCTAAATATGAGGCAGCAGCATTGGTTAGAATTTCTCCCGGCATATGATCTTGATATTTTATATACTCCTGGGAAAGCCAATGTTGTGGCTGATGCGCTCAGCAGGAAGAATGTGATTATCGCCAGTATTATCATTACACCATCGTTGATTGATAAAATATCTATTCTTCAAAAAGACGATAGTTTTGTTAAAGAGATGATCAAAAGAATTCAAAAGGGTGAAGTCTCCAGTTTCCAAGTGGATAGCGCATGAGTTCTGAGATTGAAAGGAAGAATTTGTGTTCCTAACAATCTTAAGCTCAAAAGAGAAGTATTGGACGAGTGTCACAAGTCCAAGTTGTGTATCCACCCAGGGGTTAGTAAAATGTATAATGACCTCCAGCGAACTTTCTGGTGGAAGGCAATGAAAAGAGATATCTCTAAATATGTTAGCCGGTGTCTTACTTGTCAACAAGTCAAAAGCGATCAGCAGAAACTCGTTGGACTGTTGCAACCTTTTGAAATTCCAGGTGAAAAGTGGGAACAGATTTCTATGGATTTCATATATGGTTTGCCCAGAAACAGGAAAAGAAATGACAGTATTTGGGTGATCGTAGATCGTTTCATGAAGACCGCCCATTTCATATCTGTCAGATCGAATAGAACTGCTGAGAGTTTGGTGCAGATTTATTTCAAGGAAATAGTTAGACTGCACGGAGTTCCCATGAGCATCGTTAGTGATCGTGACCCAGTTTTTGCTAGTAGATTCTGGAAAGCATTCCAAGTATAATTGGGAACGAAGCTGAACTTGAGCACCGCTTATCATCCTCAAACAGATGGTCAAACTGAGTGGGTGAATCATATTCTAGAAGATTTATTGCGGACTTGTGTTATTGATTTTGGCGGATCATGGGAAGACCATTTGCATTTGGCCGAGTTCTCATACAACATCAGCAACCAAGCGAGCTTGAGAATGTAACAATTTGAAGCATTATATGGTAGACCGTGCCGATCTCCTGCCTATTGGGTAGAACCTGGTAATAGGCTTGTATTGGGACCCGATATGATTCGCGAAGCTGCGGACAAAGTCAATTTCGTTAAGAAACGATTACTAGCCGCTCAAAGCTGACAGAAGAGCTATGCAGATAAGAGGAGAAGAGATATATCATTTGCTGTTGGCGACCATGTGTATTTGAAGGTATCTCCAATCAGAGGAGTAATCCGGTTCGGTAAAATAGGGAAATTGGCGCCCAAATTTATTGGTCCGTTTCCTATTCAAGAACGGGTTGGAACTCTCTCTCTTATAGGGTTCAATTACCAGATTAGTTGCCTGGAGTACATAATTTGTTTCACGTATCTCAACTTCGAAAGCATGTACATGATCCAGACTTGATCGTGGAAAAAGCAGCGCAACAGGATATAGAAATTACTCCAGAATTGGCTGTTAGAAGAGAGCCGCTAAAAATTATTGGCAAAGAAACCAAAGAACTGAGGAACAAGAAGGTTCACTTAGTCAAAGTGCAATGGAGTGGAGATCCCCGAGATTATAGTTGGGAAACAGAGGAAAGCATTTAGAAAGCCTACCCCAAGTGCAGGGTGGATATCTTTGACTGACTCTGGTGCAAGGTACATTTACCATACTATGCATTTCCATTTTGTTCTCTACTTTGCTGTTGTTTTCTTTTCATGCATGTAAACTTTTTAATTATATAGTCTGAATGTTTTCAAAAGAGTATATGAATTAATTTGTATATTTTTGAAAACTTAATCAACAAATTGATAGTTGTTTTTGTTGTGTGATTGTGGATTTGATTAATTAAATTATTAGAATGATAGTTAATTTAATCAATAAGAGAATGAAGTTAAATATATGCAAGTGAATGAAGTATTGAACTGATTTAGAAATAGATAGAAATATATACATGTCCATTATATATGTGTGAACAGGTTATGGATAAACTGCTAAGCGGAGGAATAAAATTGTTTGCCCGAGAAATAGGTACATGTTAATTATATTTCTTGGGATTTGATGATTTTATGGGCTACTTGGCTTTCTCTTTTTCTTTTTCTTTTGGATTGGTGAGGGCTATGGGAGGCTATTTGAAATATCCCGAAGCTCCCCTTACAAAGGAGGTTATGGCGAAATTTTTTGAAAATTTAGGGTGTTATCCAAATTTTTGAAGAATTTGAAAATTCTTAGAAACTGAAAAGTTGGAGAATGGAAGCCAGAGGGAAAGTTGAGTTGGTAAATTAAATGAATTTTGACTTCGTTCCTTTTCGGGGACGAAAACCTTTAAGTGGGGAAGATTGTAACAACCTGGAAAATCTGAACCAGTTTAAAATTTTTAATTTGGCTATTTTAGTGGATTTTAAATATTTAAAATAAATTATTTTAAATAATAATGACGAAAAGTATGTTTGAATCGATGTTTGAAAATAAATATAATTATTTTAAGTTATAAACAAGGCCTGAAATGGCGTGGCAGTTTCAAATTTGGAATTCAAATTTTGACTGACTGTACCGGGTGCAAAACAAAACGGATTATAGTGAAACCAAAAATGTTTAAATCTTTTTATGAATATCTTTCTAATGAATCTGAAAAATCAAAGTTTCGTAGTGGGAATCAAAAGTTATGGCCAAACGAATTTTCAGAAAGGTCGCTATAGGATTTATACAGCCCGTGAAAATAGCCATTTTGCAAACGACCACAGAATTCAGCGAAACCACTTTTGTTAGGTCCGGGATGTCAAATTATAGCTAGGTTTCAAATTCCATTATTTTTGAAGTTAATATGTGAGTGTGGCAAAGCAAAATGAGTTTGGTTGATTTATGTTAAATTGGATCGTCCAGAAAATTGCCATTTTTCAAACGGTCTCAGAATTCGACGAAACTAGTTTTGTTGGGACCGTATCGTCAAAACATAGCTAGATTTATTTTTTTGAAATTTTTGGGATTAGTATGTGGCCCCGGCAAATTGAAATTTACGTTCAAATCCAATATTAAATGTTTTATATTTTAATTTGAAGAAAAACTGACTGAAACAGTCGAATGGGCTTACAAAACATATTTCATTGTGTTCGGAATGGGGGTAGTTAGCTAGGGACGACAGTCGTTGTGTTTGGATTGGAGTTCGTATGGAGTAAGGGGTATTTTCGGATTTAAATAAATTAAAAATTAAATTATAAAACCCTCAGCCAATCAAAAAGAGCCCCGATCCTTCATCGCGCACGGCGGAATTGAATTCTTACCTTCTCTCTTCTTTTTCTCTTAATCCACTCAATAAAAACGAGATCCCCAGTTATGGTTTTTGTAGATCAAGACTCCATCTTCAAATCCATATAGGATTCGTGATTTTTCATTGAGTATCCTTCGAGTTTCGAAGCCCCGAAGTTGCCACCTTCACAGCGCAGCCGGAGCTCCTCCCTACCGTCGCACTTGACGCGGTCCCCACCCCCGGCGCGGATTTCGAGGCCCTACCTTGTGGTGAAGTACGATCGTGCAACTGCTACACGGTTTGATCAGAAAATCGAAACCTTGTTTCGAGTATAAACTGAGAGGTACGGCCTGGTATAAATTAAACTATTTTCAACCTTTGAAAGCATTGCAAATTATGATTAACTTCTAAAAATCATATCTTTTTTCTATGTGGTCGAAATTCTGTGAAACAAAAGATAGTGGACTCGTGTGGACGTCTTCTACATTTTAGAAGAGACCAGATATTTTTCTGAGCCATCTACAATTTTTGGAGCAGTGGAACCCAATGTGAGATTTCTGAATTATAAACAATATGGAAATAACGTTGTATAAATTATATAGTCAAAGTTTGAGTTATATAAGCGTTGTACACCTCATGTATAAGCGTTGTATAAGTTGTATGTTCGATGTATAAGTTATATATGCGTTGTAAAAATGATATATGCGTTGAAAAGAATTGAAATGATATTGAAATTAAGTCGAAATATAGTCATATACGTGTGTGTGTATATATATACTCCCCTCGTCAACAGACCATAGACGATATATATTGGTTGTGATATTGTTTGGATTATTGGTTGATGTGAAATTTGGTGAATATCATGAATGGTTGATTTGAAATGATCGATTGTGGTTGAAATCCCAATACGATTAGTATATGGGAAAATTCGTCTGCGTACGAACTAGAAATTGAAAATCCTCATTGTCAAAAGCTGCGAGGCTTTAAGGTAGAGCGAGGAGCGGTACTCGGAACGGTGCCGGTTTTAACTACCCTGCCGTTATGCTGCCGAAATTTTCAATGATATTCATGTGTTAGAAATATTTTCATGTGTTGAATAGAAATTCATGTGTTGAATAGAAATTCATGTGTTGAATGAAGTTCATGTATTGAATAAATTATTTGAAAGATAAAAATAACATTTTTACCTAATGTATGAACTATATAAAATAATCGTGTTTTGAAATAAATTGTTTAACAATAAAAATAACATTTTTACCTTATGTTTGAACTATATAAAATAATCGTGTTTTGAAATAAATTGTTTTACAATAAAAATCACAATTTAATGATATATATGAACTGTTAAAAATAGTGATGTGTTGAAATAAGTATCTGTTGGATAAAAATATCGTTTTTATCAAATATATGAAATGAATATGGTTTTCAAACCGAAGAATGAATTATATATATATATATATATATATATATATATATATATAATTAAAATATATCGAGTAACGAAGCTGCAGTTCGTGTTTTGAAACCGTTATTTCAAACGATTATTGCGGGAGATCCGACCATCGGAATTTCCCGAAACCGAAACCGTTGGGTTCGCTTTGGAAATATCTTTCCAACGACACCCACTTTGTAAAGATCCAACGGTTGGATTGTCTGGAATGTTTAATTCAAATCTGAAGAAAAACAGCGCCATAATCGATTATATTTATAATTATATTTAAATATAATTAAATTAAATCAAATAATGACGTTGCAGTTCGTATTTTGAAATCGTAAATTTAAACGATTATACCGGGAGATCCGACTGTCGAATTTTCCCAAAACTAGAACCGTTGGATTCGTTTTGAAAATATCTTTCTAATGATATAAAATTTGTAAAGATCGAACAGTTAGATTTTCAGATATGTGTAAATCAAATCTGAAGAAAAACAGCGCCACGGCCACGTTATGGCCAGAAGCGTCGTTTGAATGAATGGACTATTTTTAAATAAATAAAAATAGCGATAAATCGTGATAAAATATTATAAACGATATGGAATAGAAATAAACTGAATATGCTTGGTTTATTTGATATTTGATGGTTGAATGTGTTTGGCGTGAAAATTACATTAAAGAATAGAATTATTGATGTCGAATAATTTAACCGTTGAAATGAATTGATTTGAAATTCTAAATATACGTGAATTATTTGAAAATGCCGAGTTAACTCTCATTTTAAATAATTGATCGACGATTAGAGGTCGAAGATATGAAGACGGTGCAAGGCCGATAATCTTCACGTCGAATGGAGGGGTGCTACTAATGCTCATGATTGGAGTAGCTATCTTGAAAGGCTGAGGTAGTAGCCGTCTAGACGTACTTGTTGATTATACGGATGTGCGAGGTATTAACTGCCTCCGGTTTCGTTCAGGCCCAGAATGAACTTGTAAATGGACTATGTGTCTGACATTGGATTTTGTTCTATGCTGATTGATCTCTATTAAATATATATCAATTCGGCGGCGGAGAATTTATCCACTTTCTTAATGCCCTTATCTGAGACCTACGAGCTTAGAGGTTATATATCGATAGAAATCAGTCGCATGGAGTGAATTGCCTGTGTGGCATGCCTAAGTGGCAGATGATCAAGGCTTCTGTTGAAAAGCAAAGTCTTGTGGTAGCTGAACAAAGCACGGCCTGTATGGCATAGCTTTGTGTATAACGTTGATTCACGAGCCTCACACCCCGGTATGAACAAAAAACGGGAGAGGACCTCAGGGAGGACCTACGTTTCTTTCTAGATAGGAGTGGCGTTTTGGGTTTGACACGCCTGGGCATTTTACTTATGTGGATGATGGATAGCGAGGCGCCTTGGTTAGATCGGTCTCTTCAGAGCCGATGATTTGGTTAGTGGATGACCTATTTACGCCCCATAGGGTGGGGAATCGCAGTGTTCAGGCATTTTAATCCACATCGAGTGGACCGGCCCTGACGATCCAGGGGCCCACCTGAGTCTGGGTCCTGAGACATGGTAGGCTAGATTGTCTTGAAACGGTAATGACGATTCCCTGCCTTGGTTCATGACGGAAATCCATTTTCCAAATACAACATTGTGCGGTTTTTATTGTATACCTATATATGGCGACATAGTGGTATGGGACATTAATGTCGTCTATGATTGATACTTATGATCCGAAATTGTTTTTGAAACATATAAACACTAGTAATAATATCAAATGTTTTTTTATTCATATTAAGCATATTTAGGCCATTATAAGGTAAAACTCTATCCTCCAGTTTGCGTTGCATTGTGTAATGGGAACTGAGTCTTATAATGGCTTCATTTTTATAAAAAGCATTGCGATGTTTAAAAGATTTACTTGTTTTAAAGCACTGGCAATCCAATGGAGTAAACCCGTTCCGCGAAAGTGGCGTGGTCCTGTGATTGGCTATATTACAAGTTAAGTAGATTTCTCGTACCAGTCCCATGACCAACTCGTAGTTTGTTTCACTAACAAAGTCGGGTGCCCCTTTTTCTACATGGGCAGCCTTGTAAAGCTTTACACAAAAATGCAGTTTATGTAAAGTTGAACTGTATTATGTTTATCTAGTGTATTCTATTATGTTTAGTTTCTAAATGGGCAGACTCGTAGTCCGTACATACTTTGTTTAGTTTCCGCTGTAGACATTTTATATAAAGCTGAACTGTATTTTGTATTAAGCATGATCCTGTATACTATGTAACTCTAATGTTTATGTTTATCCAGTGTATTTTATTGTACATTATCTGGTGTATTTATTTATTTATGTTCTACTGTTATCTGTTTATGTGTTATATTCCAAAGATTACCCTTGCCACCGTGGAACGGTGTGTGGGGTCGTCACACTGCCCATGTCGAAAATAAGGGCACCCAGAGTTTAGGTTAAAACAATAAACTCCAAGTTAGTCATGTGACTGGTGTGAGAACTAAAACAGTTATTAATCTTTATTTTAAAGTTAGGTAAATCAAGGGACCACGCCGTATAACATGGAACGGGTTTCCCCCAAAGAATATCAGTGCATAAAACAACAGCGCAATGCTAAATAAAGAACAATGAAGCTATTATTATGCCAGGTCCCATCACACAATGCAACACAAGCCAGAGGATAGGGTTTTACCTTATAATAGTAAAAGAATGCTTGATACGCTAAATTTCATCTTTTATTATTACTATAAGTGTATAGTGCCAAAAAAATTTCAATCATAAGTATCAATCATAGACGGCATAAATGGCCCATACCATTATGTCGCCATATATAGGTTTACAAATAAAATCGCAAAATGTCGTATTGGAAGTTGGATTTTAATTTTTGAACTGAGGCAAGGGATCGCCCTCACCGAATTCGAGACGCTCTAGCCCGCCCCTCAGGCAATCGCGCAGGCAATCCTTGGATCGTCAGGGCCGGTACACCGATGAGGATTATTATGCCTGAACACTGCGTTTCCCCTCCCTTTGGGCCGTAAATGAGCCAAATGACTCCATTGGCTCCACATAGTCACCGATATATCCGAGGCGCCTTGCAATCCAACAACCACACAAGTGAAAATAATATAAATGTCAGGGCTGGTAGGTCATTGACACCACCCTAGCTAGAAGGAAACGCATGCCCTCACTGATGTCCTCTCCCGTTTCTGGTTCACAACCGGGGTGTGAGGCTCGCGAATTAACGCTACACAAAGCTGTGCCACACAGGCTGTGCTTTGATCATCAACCACAAGACTCTGCTTTTCAAAAAAAGCCTTGATCATTTGCATCTTAGCATGCAACACAGGCAAACCAATCCATGCAACCGATATCCATCAATCAAACAGATTGATATCCAATGTCGGACACACAGTCCATTTACAAGTCCGTTCTGGGTCTGAACGAAGTCGGAGGCACCTTGTACCTCGCATATCCATCGATCTCCAAGAACGTCTGGACGATCACCCGCTGATTCCCTCCTTTTGGGTGTACAGCCCAATCAAGATCATCAGTAATACCCGAACGATGTGAAGACCTCCAGTCTTCGACCACCGTCTTCATCCCCGACACATCGTCGAATCAGTTATTCAGAATGGGATAAACCCGGTCTTCCTGAATAACTCGCGTATATAAGAAACAAGTGTTACACAAACACAACATATGCCTCATTCCAATTCAGAATATTCTTTTATTCAAATATTCTTATACTTTGGGAAAGGTTCCCATAAATTTTATCAAATATGAATTTTTTAAATTTATTCTTTAATCTTCTTTTGAATATCAATTCAAATTAGTCAGGATTAGCGAACAACACCGAAGTAATCATTTATTTTATTTCCCAATCCCAACCTATTCTTCCCATGAAGTAAAACTTGTCATACTTCATATCTACCACCCCGGTGTTATCGGTAAATTCAACTACCATTTCACGTTCAAATCTAATTAAAGATTTAACTATCGCCTGGAGCAAAACTGGTGATACTCCATACTAGATTATTTCAATCTAATTAAAGATTCTTTAAAACTCCACTTGGTTTTAATCTTCCCAATAATCACTATCAATGATTATTTAACTTGGAAAATCATATCCTGTCTTTAACTGGGTTAAAGAATCAATGTCATTTAAAACACGGTTCACAATAAGCCCAAAATCACATTCTATTCCATCAGCCTTTAACCATCAATTAGCAAGTGAACAATTCCCTAAGTAATAACCCCGAAGGCCAAAACCAACATCAGATCAATACCCAAGAAACCATTCAACTTAACTAATCTCCAGTTAGTTTCTGATTTTCTTAACTTCATTGCGTCTAAGAACAATATTATTGAAGATACTATTCACGACAACCCAAAATCGCATTCCATTAATTATCGGGTTAAAGAACAAGTGTTATTTAAAACAACGTTCAAGATAAACCCAAAAATCAATTCAAATTCAATTCCAATTAAATACCATTTAATTGGTATACTTCATTAAATCTAAATAAAAATATTTATTATTTTTCTCAGCTGGGTTTAAAAACAGTGTAAATGAAGACACCATTCACAACAAACCCAAATCCCATTTGATATTAAATACAAGGCTCTGAACAGAAAATATATCGGCTTATATTCAATATCAAATTCTACGACCAACAAATATCGTATTGGAAATAACGATATAAATATATCTTTCAAATTTCCATAACAATTTTTGCATAATCACAAAATCCTACATCGAAATATTCCAAAGACAATTTCGATTCAAATCCATTTCGACTTTATATATTGGAAATTCTAGTTATTTTCAAATCCATTTCAAATCCACTTTATTTATTTTTAAAAAAAAATGGGATTATAATTCTAGTTCAAAACTAGATCATTTCGATAAAAATCTATCTTTATCTTTTCAAATTTGGAATTATTCATCCTAATTATTCACAAATCATTTCTTATGATTTTACACAAATTACTACTATTTTTAATAATTTTTATCAAGGCTCATATAGTCGATTTCCGTCAACGGCCATCGAACTACACTTACAGCGGCCTTTTCCGAATTTGATTTGGACATAATTCAAAATCCTACTGTTAGATTTCAAATCTCTAATATTTGTTAGAAATTTCTTTTCGATACGAATCCAACGGTTCCGGTTTTAGGAGAATCCGACGGTCGGATCTCCCGTAATGTCCGTTTGAAGTCAATGGTCGAAAT
>JASFAX010002938.1:0-44169 GCA_030737875.1 Allium sativum | reverse complement strand
ATATTGAATTTATTAATAAAACAAAGTTTGAATGTTAAATATATATATTTAATTAATAACGAGCTCGTAACATCACGGTTGTTCGTAATATTGAGTTTTGAACTTCAATTTTAATATACAGAACCCGCTTTAAGTCGGAAATGTTTGAATCTACTTGATTATAATTTTCTAATGAAAGAGAAAAATCAGAATTTCAGCTTATAGATTGTTAGTTATGTCCAAACCAATTTTTCAAATAATCGCTATGAAATCGTTTATAAACGATAATGTTTATCTAATAAATATAAAAGGTTTTTTATATAATAAGGATGTCGCTTAACCCGAAAATGTTAAGGTTGAGTTATATAATCCATACTGGTTTATTTTTGAAGGTGTATGTATTATTCCATTTGGATATATATGATGATAATAATAATAATTTAGTTTTCTCTAATTTAGTTGTTTGGGAATTTTATAATATTTTACTTATATTATATAAGCCTTAGAATGGCCATTTTGTAAATGATCTTGGTTTTCGATGAAATTAGTTTCACTGGAACCGTAACGTTAAATTATTGTACGATACCAAATTTCGTGGCAAACCGATGTCGTACGTGACAACGGTAGCCATAAACGCCCAATCGTTTTATATAGTGCGTCATTATTTTAATTTAATAAATGAATATTTTTGTATAACTTGAACAAACGATCATACTAAGCTACAAAACCAATTCCATTGAGTTCATATCGACGTTTAGAGTCGGAATAGGTAGGTAGTTTGTTATTTTTGGACATCGGGTATTATGGTGTCCAAAATAGTATTGTTTTGCGTATAAAATAGCGTTCCAGGAAACAGTCTAGGAATATGATGAAACTTGTGTCATTGGATTCGTATTAGTAAGTTATTATAGGATTTTGATTTTCGTATCGGTCGGACTTACCGTTTGATCATGCGAATGGTAAACACCTATGTTTTTATTTAATCACATTAATGATTTAAATTGGAATTTAAAAATAACCGATTTTCAAACGAACTCCATATTCAACGAAACTAATTTTACTAAATCCACAATGATTTATTTTTGCAGTATTTCAATTTTCAAGTCAATTGGATTTATTTTGTGACCGAGCGCAATTTAAATGTGTGTCGATTCACATTATGAAGTTATAAAAGATTTTTCACAAACGATCTCGGAATTCGATGAAACTTTTTCTATCGTATTCGGAATATCGATTTATGCTCGGATTTCAATTTTCATCTCGACCAAAAGTCTTTTGTGGTGATTTCAGAATGATACTTCATGCCTAAGTTTTAATAATAATAATAAAATAATAGGTTGTCTATAAATAGTTAATAGTGGGTCACAAGCACTAAATTCCCTTTTATGTATGTTCAATACACCTCACAGCCGCCACAAAATCATTAATGTCCAGGAGCGATATGAGCTTCCCTCTCATATATTTTCTAATCCGTTCCAAAAACATTTAACAACAAAATTATCAAGCTTAGTTAGATCTTCATCTTGAACGGGGATGATCTTGTTTAGATGATTGGGGTGGCAAGGATTTTGACCGGAAGCTATTCGTTTGGTGATAGCTTTTCATCGATTGGGGGAATTTTGTGAGATGTCGTTCAAGACGAAGGAAGGAGGCGCTGGGGGCGTGCGTACTGAATGTGGTGGATATCACTCCATTGGACGATGTACCAGAGGCGCAGTAACTGTTGAGGGCGTATTGTGTATGGGTTATTTCGAACAAGGGTTTTAGAGAAGGGATTGAGCTCTTTTGTTTGAAGCGGATGTGTTCGACGACGAATATTCTATGAATTAGAACACCATCGTGAAGTGTAATAAACTACAAGCGCATGGCATACACTTCTAGTACTTAGCGAGTACGAGTCGATCCACAGAGAAAGAAACAATTTTAATTATATTCAACCAAATTAACCCAACTTTACATTTTGATTAAGTTCTAGAAACAAAAAAAATAAACTAAAATACAGACTGAAACTATGAGATTAAAACCAATTTAGAGGCAACGTCACTTTTCTCTCTTTCAACATAGTTCAACAAAAAAATAATAATATGAAGATCTCTCAGTAATCTAAGTAAGATCAATTATGTAATTATCATAAGCATGACTTATTTGCGCTAATAATTAACATAAAATAAGTCATCAAGCTATAATACTCAATTAATCTAACTTTTTAACTTTTATGAAACATGACATCGAAATGAAACTAAAATCTAATTTAAGTATGATTTATTTACTATTGGTTAGTAACATAGATCAATAAATTTCAATTTAAACCCCATTTCATTGCCATAATCATATTTTTAGATGAAGAGGCAATTTGTTGTTTATGTCATAAACATAGCCTCAATGTTATGAAATGAACAAAAGAGGCTATTAAATGCAATATGAAACACAAATACACAAAACATCCATTCTCATTAAACCCAAAAGAGATCATTCATACAAATTTATGTTGAATCTACATCAATGAGAGGAAAAGCTTTATCACCCCTAAATTGTGGGGGTTTAGCTCCTCATTTGTGTTATTATTTCAACACAATTAGATTTCAACATTGAAGGAAAACAAAAATAGAGAGTAAATAATGAAGAAAAGATATTAACTACTAACTAATTGCATAAAATAAAATCATACTACTTGCAGAAAAGAAAATATAAACTACTAACGTAAAGTAGAGAATAGAAATTAAAGTAAACATGAGAGAGACATAAAAGAAATAGGCTTGGAAGCCATTTTTATTTATTTGATCACTTTCATTTTCATCTGCTAAAAGGAGATCCCAAAATACATGAAACAAAAGGGTATATATACATGATCAGAAACCCTACAACTCTAATATCTTTCCTTGGGCAATCCCCAAAATGCCCATTCATGTAGTTTCTAATTGCCATTCGCCACTAATAAGTCATCTAGAATGCATAAGGCCTTTTGTCACAGTGTTTAATATGAAGCTTAAGAGCAAGTGGGCTAATTGAAAGGTATGGGCCTCCACTATCAATAAAATGAATTAATTCTTTGCCTCCCTATTGTGTAAATGCATGCTTTCTCTCATCTCTTCATGTGTATATATATCCTTTTATCTCCAAAATTCCTACAAGAGATAATCACAAGGAACAAGTAAAAGATTTCACAAATTAAAACATGCACAAGTGACCACTTTTTCCTAAAATAAGTGATGATTTTGAAAATATTTAAAACATGGTTTGATCATATAAAATACCCAAAAATGTTCATTTATTGAACTAAACAATAATAAATATGTGAATATAAATGTGCATTTTTACGTGCACATCAAATACCCCCACACTCATCTTTTTATTCGTCCTCGAATAAAGTAAAACCTAAGCTAAATCTATTTTCGTAGGGAGCATGATTACATTGAGCATATGCAACAAGCCATTAAACCTCTGGGTGTCCCCAGCAGGACGAGTGTTGTCTCGTAAGGGTTTTCAGCGGATACTACCCACAAAATCCAAAAGTTAAATGCAAAAAATATTTACAAAATGCAAGATTCGAAAATATTTACAATATGAGTGCAAGTTTTTAAAGGAATATTTACAAATGGATAATTTACTTTTAAATATAACACGAGTAAGTTAACACAAATTTGGGTCGTCACTATGAAATTTTAGTCCGTTACTAATCAAAACTTCAAACAAAATTCATGTTATCATCACAAACTCCTCCAACTTGGCCAGTTGTTTTGGTAGAAACATAGTGCAAATATGAAATGAATTCTATAATCGATATCAACAATCGTAAAATGACACCTCAACTCCCTTTTGGTTAACTAGTTAGGTCGAATAAGTGAAAAGTGTGCTTGGATTTTAAGTGCTAACTCTCTCTTATTACAAAATATTTACATTATTACTATTTACATATACCTAGGTATACCACCCCTGCACTGCATTACGACTTACGTGAGGGTTGGTAATCCTTAGATGTCCAACTCATAAAATGAGACCAAGTTACACCGACGCTGACTTTGTCAATAAGGTGTCGGAAAGAGTTTGGCGGGTTTGCACACCAATGCGATATGTACTAGCAATATTGGATACCCTTGGATTATTATTATATATATACATTCTTTTTTTCTTTTCTTTTTTCACATGAGAGAGAGAGAGAGAGAGAGTTAAGCGAGAATATCTTAACACAACTTCACTTAAAAGATCTAAAATGTTATCGCAAGTAGTCAAACTCAACCATTCATTTAATCGAATTACAATTCAGAAAAAATTTCATACTCATCACCTACGAATTTCCCAATATACCAGTTACACAAAATTTGCTCATAATTCAAACTTTCATTTCGTTATCCGCTAAGAGAAGTAAATTTCCAAACATTTTAATCGAACGACCAAAATTATATGCTAACTCCATCATGCCTTATTTAGAAGTAAATAGAAGTGCGAAACTTTTTTTTTTAAGTGAAAGAAAAAAAAATGCAAACTTAAAATATGCAAAACAAAATGAAAATGCGACCCCCCCCACACACACTTAAAAATAGACTGTGTCCCCACAGTCGTCAATCATACATATCTTAGTGGAAGGAAATTATTTAATAAGAGAATATTTACATATATACAAAAGAGGGTTAGTGTGTCTTACCGGATGTGCATGCAGAAAATATGCAGTCATCGAATAGATGAACCTGTCCATAATGGACCAATGGATCAGCCTCATAAGGATTATGAGACACAGATTAAGCATAGAAAATGTAACAACCCGGAAAATCAGAACCAATTTAAAATTTGTATTTTGGCAATTTTAATTGTTTTAAATATTTAAAATGATTTATTTTAAATAATAACGATGGAAAATTTATTTTAGACGAAGTTAGAACGAATAAATTTATTTTAATTATATAATGAGCCTGAAATGGCACGGTAGTTTGAAAATTCAATTTCAAATTTCAAATGAATGTACAGGATTCAAAATAAACCGGATTTTAGTGAAAAAAGAAATATTAGAATCTATTTGAAATTATTTTTCCAATGAATCCGAAAAATCCAAATTTCATCGCGGGAATAAAAAGTTATGCCCAGTTGAAAATTCAGAATAGTCGCTATCGAAATAAAGCCCTTAAAAATAGCCATTTTGCAAATGACCTCCGTTTTCAACGAAACCACTTTTGTTTGATCCGGAATGTCAAATTTTTGCTAGATTCCAATTTTCATAATTTTTGGAATCAATATTTGAGCGTGGCGAAGTTAAATGTGTCTTGACAGTTTCAGTCAATTTGGATCGACCAGAAAATGACCATTTTTCAAATGGTCTTCAAAATTTGATGAAATTAGTTCTGTTAGGAACGTATCGTTAATACGAAGCTAGAAACAATTTTTCTGGAATTTTCAGAGTCAGTATATGGCCCCGGTAAATTAAATGTGTGTTCGAATTTAAAATATAATGATTTATATTTTAAATTTAATGGAAACTGATCGTGACCGCCGAATTGGGTTACGAGACATATCCCATTGCGTTTGGAGTGGGGGTAATTAGCTATGGACGATAGTCGGTGGGGCTCGTTTGTAGTTCGAATGGAAAACCAACTTTTAGAATAATAAAATAATTAATATATATTATATATAATATGCCCCTTTCCCCTTCCCTCTTTCATAAGTCAACGGAGAAATAAAATTGTAAAAAAAAACCTTGATGCCTACCCAGACCCATCGCCCTCTACCCCCCTTCGTCACCGCCGACATCACACCCTTCCCCTCGCCGCTGTCGACGCCGGACCCCCAGGCGCGCCGCCACTCCTCTATCCCCTCCCCAGCTCGAATACCCAACGCTCACGATCCCCAAATTTGACGTAGCCGCCGCCGTGGCCCACCACTGTGCCAACGCCGCCACCTGCCGCTTCCCCTCCGCCTGTACTTACCCCGCCGCCCTCACTACAGCCCTCCTCTCCATTTAAATTCATAGAGAGCCCCTTCCCTATCTTCTCGGTACTCGATGAATTGATGCTTGTGGGTTCGCTGATTTCTCCAACGCATTGTGTGGCTTGTTCACTCAATTTGGAGCTGATCGAATCCCTAGAAGAAAAGTGAGTTTTCTATATTTTTATTTTATTTTATTTATTAGATAAAAAGCTGATTTTTAAACACTATAAAGGTATGATTTTTAACACTATACAGTTATGATTTTTAGCGAGTTAAAAATATAATTTTATCATATATGTAGCAAATTAAAAATGAAAAGAAGGGATTTTTAATTATACAAAGACGAGATTTTTATTTATTATAAAGATTTTATTTTTATAAATAGAAAGATTATATTTTTATAAGAAGAAAGTTTATATTTTTATATAAATAAAGTTTATATTTTTATATAAGGAAAGATTATATTTTTATATAAGAAAAGATAAGATTTTTAATATAGAAAAGGAACAATCTTTAGAAATGAAAAGGAATGATCTTTAGAAATGAAAAGAAGTGATTTTTAAAAATGAAGAAGACGTGATTTTTAAAAATGAAATGGTAACACATTTCTTTGAATGGCATATAAAATTAGATTTTTAAATATGAAAACATAGAATAAAATTTTGACTTTTATATATAGCGAAGTAAAAATATGATTTTTAATATATGAACATCATATTAAAAACATGATTTTTAATATATGAACATCATATTAAAAATATGATTTTTTACTATAAACAGCGTGAAAAGGAGTGCGATGGAACGGACTGAAATCAAAACAAAATCCGGACTGTTCAGAAATAAAGAATGACGGAGTGGAACCCCAAGGTGAGAACTTCTCACTTTAATTTTATTTTCTAGTTAAAATATATACTAGGATGCAGACGGTGCTTAGCAGCACCCAACACCAGTCGTCCACAGACCATGGACAACTTGCTTGTTTGTTTGATTATGTTGTGAAAATTGTTTGTGATGTGAAATGGACTTATAAATATTCATGTGTTAAATAAAATACTTTGTAGTTAAAGATATAAGTTTTAACGTGTATATGAATAAAATAATCATAAACAAATCGGACAATTTATTTATGTACACACATTCGATTGATATTGATTGGGACGATAAATTTTACACATCGCCCAACTGCACAAATAAAATTCATTATTGATTGAAACCCCACACGGGTATTGGGATGAAATTGGACATAACTAATCCCAATATTTAGTTGTATGTCAATCGATTGGTTAACAAGCTGTGTAAGCGTTGAATATTTATATTTAATGCTTATGCAGAGTAGAATGCACTCTAGATGATGGTTGACTGTGTTTGATTGTTGTTGTGTGCATGTGTTGTATGAAATCCATATAAATAACATGATATGGTAATTGACTGTGTCTGATTACAGTGCAGAAAGAATGAATATTTTAAAATAACAAATATTTTAAAATAATAAATATTTTAAAATAATATTCAGTAAAAGATCAAAATCTGATTTTGATGTCCGATTTGGGATGCACACGAATATATTTAAATATATAAAGCCATGTTGATTAATTTAACGCCATTTTGACGTGAACGATATTTATATCGATTTTATTCATTTTTATAATGAATAATGAAAAGTAATTGATTTCAAAATCTAATGTTTTGAAAATATTATCATTTATATATTAATGATATGAATATTCAATTTTGATTTGAAATTGAATGTGAAGTTGAAATCGTTTTGAAAATGAATTTAAAACGATTTATAAATACGTTTTAAATGGAAATCGACGAAATATATATATATATATATATATATATATATATATATCATATATATTATATAATGGCCTGAATAGAACGTGCCGCGCTGCGGTAGTTCGCGAATTTTGACCATTGACTTAGAATGGACATTACGGGAGATCCGACCGTCGGATTCTCCTAAAACCGGAACCATTGGGTTCGTATCGAAAAGAGCTTTCTAACAAATATTAGAGATTTGAAATCTAACGGCTGGATTTGGAATTATGTCCAAATCAAATTTGGAAAAGGTCGCTGTAAGTGCAGTTCGATGGCCGTTTATGGAAATCGACCGTATGGGCCTTGATAAAATTATTAAAAATACCAATTATTAGTGTAAAATCATAAGAAATGATTTGGGATGAAAAATTCCATATTTGAAAAGATAAAAATAGATTTTTATCGAAATGAACTAGTTATGAACTAGAATTATAATCCAATTATTTTTAAATAAATAAATTGGATTTGAAATGGTTTTAAAAATAACCAGAATTTCCAATATATGAATTGGAATGGATTTGAATAGAAATTATCTTCGGAATATTTCGATATTGGATTCCGTGATTATACGGGCATTGTAGAGGAATTTGGAAGAAATATATATATATATATATATATATATATATATCGTTATTCCAATACGATGTTTGTTGAGTTCAAAATTTGATATTGAATATAAGCCGATATATTTTCTATTCAGAGCCTTGTATTTAATATCAAATGGGATTTTGGGTTTATCGTGAACGGTGTCTTCACTAACACTATTCTTAAACCCAATAGAGTTAAGTAAATTAGAAACTAACTGGAGGTTAGCTAAGTTGAATGGTTTCCTGGGTATTGATCTGATGTTGGTTTCGGCCTTCGAGATTAATACTTAAGGAATTGTTCTCTTACTAATTTACGGTTAGAGACCGATGGAATAGTGTGTTCATTAACACTATTCTGAAACCCCGTGTGAAAAGAATAAGTCTTTTAACTAAGATTTAAAGAAGAATTACCAATTAATGAACATTTAATTGGAATTGAAATGGAATGTAAATCGGGTTTATTGTGAACTGTGTTTTATTCTTTAACCCGATTTGCAGTGAAATGTGATTTTGAATTTATAAATCTTTATTCTAAGATTTAATGGAATTTCCAAAATAAAGTAAAAACAGTTTAATAAAATAAATTGGAATGGAATGGGATTCGATTTGATAATAATCGAAATGAACTTCTGTGGAGGAAGACTGATAATATATATGGAAATTAAAAGGCATTGCCGTTATACCATTTATAATTTTAGTCGGATATGGAAATTGATATCGATTATATATTGGTTTGTTTTTCTGTGAAAATTCCATAATTAATGTAATGTGATTTTGGGTTTAACGTGAACTGTGTTTTAAATGACATTGGTTCTTTAACCCAGTAAAAGACATGATTTATTTCCTGAATTGGAAAAATCATTAAGTAATGATTGTTGGAAATTAAAACTGAATTAGAGTTTTAATTATTCTTTAAATATAATGAAAGGTGAATTTGATAATTAAAATTATCAAATCCAAGAAATGATAGAGAATGGAGTATCATCAGTTTTGCTCCAAGCGTTAGTTAAATTTTTAATTAGATTTGAACGTGAAATGGTAACTAATTTTACCGATAACACCTAGTGTTAGACATGAAGTATTACCAGTTTTACTTCATGGGATGAATAGGTTGGGATTGGGAAATTAAAACAAATGATTACTTCGGTAAGGTTCGCTAATCCCGACTAGTTTGGATAAACCATAATTTGGTATGGATTGATTTCCAAAGGAAGATTAAAGAATAAATTTAAGGAATTTATCTTTGATAAAATTAATGGGGGCCTTTCCCAAAGGATATGAATATTTAAATAAAAGAATATTTAGAATTGGAATGAGGCGTATGCTGTGTTTTTATATCACTTGTTTATTATATACATGAGTTATTCAGAAAGACCGGGTTTATCCCATTCGGAATAACTAATTCGATGATAAGTCGAAGATGAAGATGGTGGTTGAAGACCGGAAGTCTTCACATCATTTGGATGATAACTGATGTCCTGATTGGGCTGTATACCCAAGACGAGGTAATAAGTGGTGATCGTCCAGACGTACTCGGAGATTTACTGATATACGAGGGCCACTCACCTGTATTGGACATACGTGACGAGGAATAAGGTGCCTCTGGTTTCGTTCCGACACAGAACGAACTTGTAAATGGACTGTGTGTCTGACATCGGATTTCATTCTGTGTGATTGATAGACGTCAGTTGTATGGTGTGAATTGCCTGTGTAGCATGCTGAGATGCAGATGATCAAGGCTTCTATTGAAAAGTATAGTCCTGTGGTTGATGATCAAAGCACGACTTTAACAAAGCATAACTTTGTGTAGCGTTAATTCGCGAGCCACGCACCCCGGTGTGAACCAAAAACGGGAGAGGACATCAGGGAGGATATGCGTTTCCTTCTAGCTAGGAGTGGTGTTTGGGTTTTGTACGCCCAGATGTTTTACTTATGTGGATGATGGATAGCATGACACCTCGGTTATATCGGTCTCTGCAGAGCCGATGGATGATATGGTCTTTATATAGACCAGATTTACGCCCCATAGGGCAGGGAAACGTAGTGTTCATGCATTTTAATCCACATCGAGTGGACCGGCCCTGACGATCCAAAGGCTTGACTGAGTACTTGCCTGAGACACGGGTTAGATTGTCTCGAAGCGGTAAGGACGATCCCTTGCCTTGGTTCATAGATGGAAATCCAACTTCCACTATGTGACTTTGCGGTTTTGATTGTAGAGCCTAGCATTGACGACATGATATTTGGTACTCATGTCATCTAGGATTGATACATTTATATTTGAAGTTGTTTTGGACACTATGCAATTATAATAGTATCAAATGATTTGTTTTAACGTACCAATCATGTTTGGCTATTATAAGGGAAAACCCTATCCTTCGGCTTGCGTTGCATTGTGTGATGGGACCCGGGTCTTATAACAGCTTCATTTTTCCAAAAAGCATTGCGCTGTTTTGTTATATGCACTGGTATTCTTGGGAGAAAACCCGTTCTGTGTTACGGCGTGGTCCCTTGATTTACTTTATTTCAAAGTAAAGATTTAAATAACTGTTTTAGTTCTCACACCAGTCACATGACTGACCTAGAGTTTATTATTTTAACCTAAACTTTGGGTGCCCCTATTTTCCACACGGACAGTTAGTAGTTTTTGTTTTGTAGATTTATATTCATAGGATCCTGGTTTACAGCTGGAATGATGCCCGGAAAGCTCTGTATCCGTTTATCTTTTTCAGTTGTGTTTTGTATTATTTTCTACTGCTATGTATTTAAATTTAATTTCAAATCTATGATATTTATCAAACGTATATTATTTATTCATACTCTGTTATATTCTTGTGTTCTGATGGAATTACTGTAATAAGCAATGAAATGTTCTTCTGTTTATATTCTGATTTGTCGTGTTCTCAACTTAATCCGGGCTTTCCTTCGTGGGGAAGTTCGTGTCGCTTCAGTTGGTATCAGAGCTTTGGTTTACAGAGCTGGAGAACAAGACACATTAGAACCAAACAAAAGAATTCATCAGAGATTGGATTAGTGATATCCAATGAGAATGGCTCGTTAGAGATTGGATTAGTAGTATCCTAGAATGAGTGTGAAGAGTGAAATTTTAAAATAAAAATGAAAACAAATTTTGTTTTGATGATTTAAACCTTATCATACGTATTTGAGTATATTATTTTATTTGAATTGAATTTGGACTATCGAGTTTATAAAGATTTGAATATACACGTAATTAACGTGTATTCGAAGCCTTAAATATACTGGATAGATATAGAATCACACTCTAGTCGCCCGGAGATAATTCTAATGATCGGTGCACAATCATCAGGGTTTATGTTCGAGTTTTGAAAGTGAGATATCTATATATTTCCATTAGACTGGTGTGAGAACCAAAACTAGCTAGAATTTACTGTTGTGATTTGGCACCAAAACATGATTTTTGACTGTGTATATCAAAGTTATGTGATTGAAACGATAATCAACTAATTGATTGTTGGTTGTGGTTTGATTATTATTTTGATTTATAAAAATATATTGGAACCATAAGACCATTAAGAGAAATGATGGTAAACTTAAACAAATCGAATCAAGATATTGAAATGAATGGAAAATTGTGTGAAATTGCATGCATATACATGTATATACATTGAACAGGTCACAACAAGGAGGCTAGAGAAGAAGAATAAAATTGTATGCCTGACAAATAGGTGCACGTTTACTAATTTATTGGGTTTGGATGATTTTATGAGCCGATTGGCTAGCCGCTTGGCATTTTCTGTTTCTTTTTGAGATGAGAGGGCATGTGTGGCGGTTTGGGGATTTTCCCAGTGTTACCCGTACAAAAGAGGTTATAGCGAAATTTTTCGAAAATTTAGAGTGTTAGCCAAATTTTTGAAAAATTTGAAAATTCTTAGAAACTGAAAAGTTGAAAAATGAATGCCAAATTGAAAGTTGAGTTGATTAGTAAAACAACTTCTAGCTCCGTTACTTTTCGAGGACGAAAAGATTTTAAGTGGGGGAGATTGTAACAACCCGGAAAATCAGAACCAATTTAAAAAATTTATTTTGGCAATTTTAATGGATTTTGAATATTTAAAATGATTTATTTTAAATAATAACGACGGATAATTTATTTTAGACAAAGTTAGAGCGAATAAATTTATTTTAATTATATAACGAGCCTGAAATGGCGCGGTAGTTTGAAAATTCGATTACAAATTTCAAATGAATGTATAGGATTCAAAATAAACCAGATTTTAGTGAAACCAGAAATTTTAGAATCTATTTGAAATTATCTTTCCAACGAATCCGAAAAATCCAAATTTCATAGCGGGAATAAAAAGTTATGCCCAGTTGAAAATTCAGAATAGTCGCTATGGAAATAAAGCCCTTAAAAATAGCCATTTTGCAAACGACCTCTGTATTCGATGAAACCACTTTTGTTGGATTCGGAATGTCAAATTATTCCTAGATTCCAATTTTCATAATTTTTGGAATCAATATGTGAACATGGCGAAGTTAAACGTGTTTTGACAGTTTTAGTCAATTTGGATCGACCAGAAAATGGCCATTTTTCAAACGGTTTTCAAAATTTGACGAAATTAGCTTTGTTAGAACCGTGTCATCAATACGAAGCTAGAAATAATTTTTATGGAATTTTCAGAGTCAGTATGTGGCCCTGGTAAATTAAAATGTGTTTGAATTTAAAATATAATGATTTATATTTTAAATTTAACGGAAACTGATCTTAACTACCGAATTGGCTTACGAGACATATCCCATTGCGTTCGGAATGGGGGTAATTAGCTATGGACGATAGTCGGTGGGGCTCGTTTGGAGTTCAAATGGAAAACCAACTTTTAGAATAATAAAATAATTAATATATATTATATATAATAGGCCCCTTTTCCCCTTCCCTCTTTCATAAGTCAACGGAGAAATAAAATTTATAAAAAAACCCAATGCCTACCCAAACCCGTCGCCCTCTAGCCCCCTTCGCCACTGCCGACGTCACGCCCTTCCCCCCTGCCGCTGTCGACGTCGGATCCCCAAGCGTGCCGCCTCTCCTCTATCCCCTCCCCAGCTCGAATCCCCAACGCCCACGATCCGCAAATCAGCCGGAGCCGTCGCCGAGGCCCACCATCGTGCGAGCATCGCCACCTGCCACTTCCCCTCCGCCCGCACTTACCCCGCCGCCCTCACCACAACCCTCCTCTTCATTTTAATTCACAGAGAACCCCCTCCCCCCTCTCTTCTCGATGAACTGATGCCCGTGGGTTCGCTGATTTCTCCGACGCTTTGTGTGGCTTGTTCGCTCGATTTGGAGCTGATTGAATCCCTATAAGAAAAGTGTGTTTTTCTATATTTTTATTTTATTTTATTTATTAGATAAAAGCTGATTTTTAAACACTATAAAGGTATGATTTTTAACACTATACAGTAATGATTTTTAGCGAGTTAAAAATATAATTTTGTCATATATGTAGCAAATTAAAAATGAAAAGAAGGGATTTTTAGTTATACAAAGATGAGATTTTTATTTATTATACAGATTAGATTTTTATAAATAAAAAGATTATATTTTTATAAGAAGAAATTTATATTTTTATATAAACAAAGTTTATATTTTTATATAAAGAAAGTTTAAATTTGTATATAAGGAAAGATTATATTTTTATATAAGAAAAGATAAGATTTTTAATACAGAAAAGGAACGATCTTTAGAAATGAAAAGGAACGATCTTTAGAAATGAAAAGAAGTGATTTTTAAAAATGAAGAAGACGTGATTTTTAAAAATGAAATGGTAAGATATTTCTTTGAATGGCATATAAATATATGATTTTTATATATGAAAACATAGAATAAAATTTCGACTTTTATATATGGCGAAGTAAAATATGATTTTTACTATGAAAAGTGTGAAAAGGAGTGTGATGGAATGGGCTGAAATCAAAAAAAAATCCGAACTGTTCAGAAATAAAGAATGATGAAGTGGAACCCCAAGGTGAGAACTTCTCACTTTAATTTTATTTTCTAGTTAAAATATATACTAGGTGCAGACGGTGCTTAGCAGCACCCGACACCCGTCGTCCACATACCATGGATGACTTGTTTGTTTGTTTGATTGTGTTGTGAAAATTGTTTGTGATGTGAAATGGACTGTATAAAATACTCATGTCTTAAATAAAATATTTTGTAGTTAAAGATATAAGTTTTAATGTGTATATGAATAAAATAAATACTCATAAAAAAATCGGACGATTTGTTTATGTACACACATTTGATTGATATTGATTGGGACGATAAATTTTACACATCGCCTAACTACACAAATAAAATTCATTATTTGTTGATTGAAACCCCACACGGGTATTTGGATGACATTGGACATACACTAATCCCAATATTTAGTTGTATATCTATCGATTGGTTGACAAGTTGTGTAAGCGTTGAATATTTATATTTAATGCTTATGTAGAGTAGAATGCACTCTGAATGATGGTTGACTGTGTTTGATTGTTGTTGTGTACATGTGTTGTATGAAATCCATATAAATAACATTATATGGTAATTGACTGTGTAACAACCCGGAAAATACGAGCCAATTTAAAAAAATTTAATTGGTTATTTTAAAAGAATTTAAACAATTGAAATAGGATATTTCAATTAAATAATGAATTGGAAATAGTGTGGCAGTTTGAAATTTTGAATTCACACTTTGACTGACTGTACCGGGTGTAAAATATAATGGATTTTAGTGAAACCAAAAATATTTAAATCTGTTTATGAATATCTTTCTAACGAATCTGAAAAATCGAAGTTTCATAGCGGAAATCAAAAGTTATGGCCAAATGAATTTTCAAAAAGGTCGCTATAGAGAATATATAGCCTTTGAAAATAGGCATGTTGCAAACGACCTCGGAATTCGACGAAACCACTTTTGTTGGATCCAGGATGTCAAATTATTGCTAGGTTTCAAATTTCACAATTTTTGAAGCTAGTGTGTGAGCGTGGCCAAAGAAAACGTGTTTGGTTAATTTCTGTTAAATTGGATCGGCCAGAAAATGGCCATTTTTCAGACGGTCTCAGAATTCGACGAAACTAGTTTTGTTGGGACCGTAGCGTCAAAACATAGCTAGATTTATTTTTCTGGAATTTTTCGAATCAGTTTGTGGCCCTGGCAAATTGAAATATACGTTCAAAACGAATATTAAATGTTTTATACTTTGATTTGAAAATAACTGACTGTAACAGTCGAATTGGCCTACGAAACATATCCCATTGTGTCCGGAATGAGGGTATTTAGCTGAGGGCGACAGCCGTTGGGTTGAAATTGGTGTTCGTTTAGACAAAAGGATATTTTTGAATTTAAAATAAATTAAAAATAAAATATAATGGGCCAATCACCACCCTCTTTCTCACTTCACTTTAACCCAGTCAAAACCCGCTCCCTCCCTCCTCTCGACGACACACGTCATTCCAACCTTCCCGACCAAATCGCCGCCGCCACAGCCATCGCCAGACCCCACCACCACCCAATTTCGAAAGCACCGCCTCCCCTCTTCAAATCCGACCTAGCCTCGACCCCCTTCGTCTCGTGTTTCGCGCGCAGCACCTCCTCCAAGTTCCGCTCTTTCCACCACTGCCCTGACCAATCCCGACCATCGATCTCGACGAAACCCCCCTGCGCCTGAAGCCCTTTCCTCCCTCTATAACGCTGTACCCTCCGATCGTCGTATCGAGCCTCGGTTCTCGCGATAAATCAAAACCTAGTTTGGAGCTAAACTGAGAGGTAAACGGCTTTGATTTTCTGAATTGAAAATAACTGTAACGGCCCACCCTGCACCAGCCTGCATTTCCTCCGAAAGTGCGCTGTACACATGCCCGACTAGCACGGAACGGTCGTCAGAAGGAAAGGGAAGAAGGAAAGAAGAGAATGAACTAATCAAGGAACCTGTAGAATGTATCACAGCGCATGGGATAAAATATAATAATAATAATGTACTTGACAAAAAACAGGCGAGACAGTGCATAAGCTGATAACTAAAACCAACATCAATATCAAAGCAGCGGAAATCCAAATACAGCTTATTACAACTTTTCAAAATCTACTCTCTCTGAACAAAAGAAAGCCAAAATAGAAGATACACCACCAATGCCCAAACAGTGATCTTCAACAACACAGGGAGAATACTATGTATATGTATTACGTGGAAGCCTCCTGCTCGTCTCCGGATCATCTACCCGTGCATCACCAGCTAACCTGTCTCTAGTCTGCTCGTGTGAGCACCCAGAGTAATAAGAGGAGACATAAAACTCTGGGTCAGACATAAAGCCTGGTATGAGCGATAAGCATCTAAACAGAATAATAACAGGTATACTAAACCATACCTGAACCTGGACCTGCAACCAAAGAGTTAGTACCACATACCGTACAGTTCTCTAAGGTGCCATAATGAATAGTGTAAAGAATACGGGGGTGGGGTGTGAGTGTCATAATGATAGCAACCAAACCATCCATAGCAACCATCCTCACATCCCTCACTCAATGCACAAAGCATACGACATCTACCACCTTGGAATACTAGACAAATTGAGGTAACTGATTGACATTGAAAAGTGTTTATTTTATTACCCTTTTGCTTTATCTTTTGTAAATAAATAAATGATACTTTGGGTATTTTTTATGTGTTTTTACAGATCTCAAGCGTTGCCTCCTTCAATTCAAATCAAAGGCCAACTACAAGAAAGAGCTACTTCCTCACATCAAATTCATTTCAATTGCAAAAGAAGTAGTAGCTCACTGGTAAAGGCATAGGAATTGGTGCTAAGAGACCTGAGTTCGAACCCCGTCAAGCTCACTTTTTGCCAAAGAAATGGAGCGCGTTCACACTGGCCCTTTGCTTTGAGAAATATCTGGTTTAGTGTTATGTTATATATATACATACACATATTCATGTGTATGTATTTATGATGTGCACCAATTAACATTTCAGCAATAGCCATATTCTTATCATGGAATTAAATTCAAATCATTCAATTTCAATTAGAAGAATTTCTGATTGAATTGTTGCCAAGAAGAAAAATCAATTTTAAAGATTTTATCTTATATTGCCTTTGGAGTCTGATAAGCGTCCTCGTTTGGAAGAATTAATTAGATGCAACCTTCTATCAATCAATCAGCCACATGGGAAAATTGAAAGATATGGAAAATATTTACCATGATATGCCTAGATTTTCTCCAATCAAGTTAGTCAAGGAAGGCAAGAGATATTCATGAATGAGGAGGCCCATTTATTCATAGACCTAATTAGGGTTTTCCCATTCTCATCTATAAATATGTGATTGTAACCATTGTAAAAACCATTCATTTTTCTGTACTCTCTTTCAGTCGTAATAAAGCTTTCTTTTCTTTAGTTTCTGCATTTTATTTTCATGGCATATTGTGTTGTCTAGTCAATTAGATTTGCTAGAACACAATTTGCTATTGCTTCTATTTTTCTTACTAGTGATTGACCGTCTGTTTAGATTCAGCGGTAATCCTAGTTTTTATTTTTAGCTGTTGATTTCTTTTCTGCAATTTTATTTCCAGTGTTCTATTTTATTTTAATCATTGAATTTATTACAGATCCGATTAGATTCGAATCTGTAGTGAATTTAATTGCATCTTTTATTCGTAGTTTCAGTTTTTAATTTACTTTGCGAAAAAAATCAACCTCCAGCTTCGTCTAACTCGCCCAAGTGATTAGATAAATAATTTGATTTAATTCACCTCCCTGTGTTCGACCTGTATGCTACACACCTGTATGCTTGCAGAATTTAATTTAAATGTCGCGCTTTTCTAATTCATAGACTAGCGTCGATCAAGTTTTTGGCGCCGTTGCCGGGGAGGTAACAATTAAATTTTATTGTTTATTTAATTTCTGATTCGTGTTAGTTTTTATTTTTTTTATTGTTTTTATTTTTGTTTAAATTTGTTAAAAAAAAATCCTGCCATTTTTTTTAATTTCATTCCTTTTATCAAATTCTTTGCCTTGTTTGTTTCTTCTTTTCCCATTTATTTCTTTTCTTTCTTCCATTGTATCTTTCCTTTCTTTGTACAACTTTTCCTTCTTTACAATTTTCAAAAAAAAAAAAAAAAAAAACAAACAAAAAAATCCTTCTATATTTTCTTCCCTGAAGTTTCTATTTCAGTACAAACTTTCTTCTCTAGTTCTCTTCATTGCCAACATAAAAACCTGTCCCCTCACAATCCTCGCAACCGGTCCATACCCCTTAACCTCATCCCCAGCGTTACACAATACCAACTGCTCAACATCCTCTCCACGTCCAGATCAACTTCTACACTCCACAAAACCATATTCACCACCAAAACCCAGATCATTCATCACCACAAAACAAATTCAAATCCCAACATCCAACCATCCTCAAGCTCTACAAACAAACCAACTCCCTTTGCCAAAACAGAAACAATCACAGTAACCCCCTCTCTAACATCAACTTTCAAACCATCCTCTCCACGTCCTTGTTCACCGATCTAACTCTCCAGCCGAACCACAAACAATCCATCATCGTTCGAACCCAAAAATCCCATCAGCCCCAACCCTTGCGAACCATAATCGCAACCCACCATCAATTTCAGCATCTGCTAGTTCGTCCATCGCTCCGTCAAACCACAGACCCGATTCCCATAACCGCATCCCTCATCGCACTTGATTCGAACCTGAAACTCGATTCGCGACGTATAGAACGTGATCACCTTTGTGAATTGCGATTGGGATTTCTTTTCCAGGAACAAAGTTGAATTGAGAAACCGAGAATAAAAGTGAGGGACGGATTTGTTTCCTCAATCAGAAGGAGCGGATTTGTTTACTTAAAAAGGAAGCGTTGACTATTTTTTTTGTTTTTGTTTGGGATGTGAGAAATTCTTGCTTGGTTATTATATATTAAAACGATTGATTAACCATTGTACTGCGTGGCAGTGTTAAATTGGTGGTCTGATTTTGAGCGTTCAAACCATATTTGCGGGCGTGTTTGTTCCTTGTTGAGTGCGTTCGTGTGTTTGAATTCTGTGGTCCTTAGTTTTATTGTTCCTTTTACTTTACTTTCCCATTTTTAGAACTCCCAAATTTTCTTTTTTTTTTTAAAAAAAAAAGAAGAATTTTTCAAAAACAGGTATAGCTGAAATTTTAAAAAAAAAGGGGACAACAACAGAAAGCAGCGGACGATTCAGATGGGTTGGAGCGGTTGCACACCAAGTGGGGTGTGAACGCGCTAGCGCTTCCCAAATTCACTGGAGGACTGTCGATCAAGGTGAAAACTTTTAAAACTCTACAGGTGCTCTGCTGCAAAAGGAAAAAGAAAAAAATATATAGACAATTGTTGTAAAAATTTTCTGCAGGGGCAGCGGCTTTGAATGTACAATTTTTAATTTCTGCAGTTATTTTGTGTGATTGCTGTTGTTTCTGCATCTTTTATTCATTCTGTTAAGGGCAATACCCCAATTCACATAAGGTGAGGGATTTCATCACCCTTTCCTTAGCCCACAAATTGCATTTCATCGTAGAATCTGAGTAATAATAACGGTTAGACGTTGGACTTAAGGGAGTCACGGGCTCATCTAGGGCTTAATTATATTGTGATAGTTGATTCATTTGGAACGAATTATTTCTTGGTGTCTAGACTACGGCAGAGAAATAACCGTTTATAAATATTACGGTGATTCGTAAATATTATATCGGTTGTTACTCTGAAGGTACTTAAACCTTCGGCTGCATTGCTAGGGTGATTCCTGGTGCACCGATAACTCCTGTCCGTTAACTGGCTAAGAAATCTTTTGATCTAAGTAATCAAACGCATCACTTTATAATTTTGGGTTAAGAGCCAATAAGGACAGAAAACTTCATTGTAGCTAATTTCTGTGCTTGCAATTAACAACAATGAGTGAAAAAAGGGTTAGCCAACAAAATTCTCCTAGGGGTTCTCGAATCAACCAAAACTTTCCAACCGAATTGGATCAAAATTGAGTGAATCAAAACTTTCAAAACTTTGGGGATCAAAACCAAATAAATCAAAATTTTCAAAATCTCAATATCCAAATGGAGAGACCCTTGTCTCTTCGTGATCGATGTTATCCTACTAGGACTGTTCAACCATCTGTCATTGTGTTCCCACCAGCTGAAGGAAACAATTTTGAGCTAAAACATTCTTTTATCCATGGGGTACCAAAATTTACTAGGTCTGAAAATGCTTATGAATTTCTGAGTGAATTTGAATTGTATGCGTCCACAACAAAAATGCAACAACTATCTAATGAATCGATCAAGCTAAGGCTAATTCCATTTGCACTACTTGAAAGCGCTAAAAGATGGCTGAATTCTCTTCCACGACATTCCATAAGAAGTTGGGATGAATTTGTCACTGCATTCTTGAAAAAGTTTTTCCCTTTCCATAAAACTCTAAAAATTCGAACTGAGATAAATCAATTTTGTCAAAATGAGGGGGAAACTTTTTCAAAATACTTTGAGAGATTCAACCAGCTATTATATAGTTGCCCTCATCATGGAATTCTAAAAGATCACTTATGTCAAATTGCATATGAAGGGCTAAACTATCAGACTAGAACTCAACTAGAATCAATGTGTGGAGGAGACTTTATGTCTAAAACAGCCGATGAAGCTTGGCGGTTTTTAGAAGATTATTCTGAAAAGGACATGCAGTGGGAATCGATTCGTGTTCCCATTCGTACTTCTACTAGAGGAGTGCATGTCGTGGACCCAAGTCAAATTCCTTTAGAAACTCAAACTCCTCAAGTCGGAGAAGGGTTACCCCACTATTACTCTCAAGACCAAGCCAATGCCATAGCTCAAAATAATCCTTACTCATCCACGTACAACCCGGGTTGGAGGAATCACCCAAATTTTTCTTGGTCAAACCCCAATAATTCGGCTAACCCATCTCACATGCAACCCTTTATTCCCAATCCAAATTACCAAGGTCCACCCCCCAATTCTCAAACCTCTCAAGCTACACCTCAATCCAAACAACCTTATAGGCACCCCAATTTTCAATCATCAAACCAATCATCTCAATCTTCTCAACCATCACAAGATATTGGACGTCTAGAAAAACAGATGAACTCCTACGAAGCTAAAATAAACTCGCAAGACGCTAAAATGGACCAAATGTTTAATATGATGAAGGAATTTATGAAAACTCATGAGAAGGGAAAATTGCCTAGTCAACCTGAGGTGAATCCAAAATATAACTCTCGTGCTGTAAATTCTTGTGAGGACGAAAATCAAAATCCAGTCAATGCTATTACAACCCTTCGATCTGGAAAGAGGATTGATAAAAACATAGGCAACCCTGGCGAACTTTCTAACTCGACCCCAATCCCTAATCTTGATGATCAACCATTGGCTTCGAATGCCAATTCTTCTAAACCTCCATTTTCCTCAAATGTTGGCAATCCCAACAGTTCTTCTCCCAGTGTCGGCAAACCCGACCCACCTTCGAAAAATAATGTTGGCAATCCCAACATTTCATCTTCTACACCCCTACCACCTTCTTCTTCGAATGATGAAACTCATCACAGAATCAAAGAACCAGTAGCTCCTTTTCCTCATAGACTCAATAATAAGAAGAAAGCGACAAATTTCGATAAAATCTTGGAAATTTTCAAACAAATCCGTGTGAACATTCCTCTTTTAGACACCATTGAACAAATTCCTCAATATGCCAAATGTCTTAAGGAGTTGTGCACACAAAAACGTGCGACCAATGTCCCAAAAACCGCCTTTCTAACTGCGAATACAAGCTCTGTTCTTTCGAATCTTGCCCCAGTCAAGTATAAAGACCCTGGTTGCCCTACGATTGATTGCAAAATAGGAAACACCCACATCTCTCGTGCCCTACTCGACCTTGGTGCCAGTGTCAACCTTCTCCCTTATACTGTCTATCGTCAACTTGGACTAGGGGAGATTAAACCAACAAACATCACACTTCAACTAGCCGATCGATCTGTCAAAAAGCCATTGGGAATTATCGAAGACGTCTTGATACAAATCGAACAGTTTTACTTCCCTGTCGATTTTATAGTTCTAGAAACAGAGCCTGTCTCAAATCCCAACGTTCAAATACCATTGATCTTAGGACGCCCTTTCTTAGCAACCTCTAATGCTGTCATTAATTGTAGGAATGGTCAGCTTCGACTTTCCTTCGGGCACCTAACCATTGAGCTAAACATCTTTAATCTCAACAAGCAACCTAGGGATTTTGAGATCGATGAAATTGACATGATTCAAACCATAGTTGATGAAACCTCTAGTGACATTTCTGAAGCCTTGAAAATGTGTCTTGACCATTTCGACTCCGATTTCGACGAACTCGAATTCATTTCTGAACTAAACAAAATTCTTGACTCCGACACTTCGTCACCTGAATCTAACCAAGGAATGTTAACCAATGTTGATACACAAGAACTTCCTAAGTTAGACCTCAAACCCTTGCCACCAGACCTTAAGTATGCCTACCTAGACTCTTCAAAAACTTTCCCCGTAATCTTGGCCTCTGATCTTACCGAAGACCAAGAAGAAAAAGTTTTGGAAACTTTACGGGAAAATAAGGACGCCTTGGGGTGGGAAATTAGCGATATAAAAGGAATTAGCCCATCAATTGTGGAACATCGCATACACTTAGTTGATGAGGCTAAACCCACCCGTGAGGTTCAAAGGAGATTAAACCCAAACATGAGAGAAGTGGTCAAGGAGGAGATAATCAAATGTCTAGACAATAACATCATCTATCCCATCTTTGATAGTACTTGGGTGAGTCCGGTACAAGTTGTACCAAAGAAGTCGGGAGTCACAGTGATCAAAAACGACAATAATGAACTCGTCCCAACAAAAATCAAAACCAAATGGCATGTGTGCATCGACTATCGAAAGCTTAACTCAGCCACACGAAAAGACCATTTTCCCTTGCCTTTTATTGACCAAATGCTCGAACGCTTGGCGGGACATGAGTACTACTGTTTTCTCGATGGATACTCTGGCTATAACCAAATTCCTGTTGCTTTAGAAGATCAACATAAGACCACCTTTACTTGTCCCTTTGGAACCTTTGCTTATCGTCGCATGCCTTTCGGTCTTTGTAATGCCCCCGCGACTTTCCAAAGGTGTATGATGAGTATTTTCTCTGATATGGTGGAAGAATTCTTGGAAATATTCATGGATGATTTTTCAATATATGGATCATCTTTTTCCCAATGTCTCACTCATCTAGAACTTGTCCTCAAACATTGTAAGGAGAAATCACTCGTGCTTAATTGGGAAAAATGCCACTTTATGGTAAAAAGGGGGATAGTTCTAGGTCATGTCATCTCCAAAGATGGCCTAGAAGTCGATAAATCCAAAATCGATTTGATCGCTAATTTACCTCCTCCCAAGTCTGTCAAAGATGTTCGTTCATTTCTTGGCCATGCGGGATTCTATAGAAGATTCATTAAGGATTTCTCGAAAATTTCAAAACCTCTCTCGAATTTACTTGCCAAAGACATAAAGTTTGAATTTTCCAATGATTGCAAAACATCTTTTGAAACTCTTAAATCACTCTTGACCTCAACTCCCATCATTCAACCTCCTGATTGGACTCAACCCTTCGAACTTATGTGCGACGCTTCTGATTTTGCTATTGGAGCCATCTTGGGTCAGCGTATCAATAAACTCCCTTGAGTCATTTATTACGCTAGCAAAACTTTAAACGAGGCCCAATTGAATTACTTAACTACTGAAAAGGAATTTTTGGCAGTTGTCTTCGCTCTTGAGAAATTCAGACCATATCTCATAGGATCCAAAGTCATAGTTTACACTGACCACGCTGCCCTACGATATTTGCTTTCTAAAAAGGATGCCAAGGCCCGCTTGATTCGTTGGATCCTTCTTCTTCAAGAATTCGATATAGAAATACGAGATAAAAAGGGTTCTGAAAATGTCGTAGCTGATCATCTCTCTCGAATTGTGCATGAAAATGATAACGACACCCAAATTGATGACTATTTTCCTGACGAACAACTCCTTTCGATCTCTAACACCCCTTGGTACGCTGACATTGTGAATTATCTTGTCACACAACAAACACCCGCTGAATGGTCGAAACAAGATAAACAAAAATTTCTCTCGAAAGTTCGAAACTTCTATTGGGACGATCCATATCTTTTCAAATACTGCCCAGACCAAATCGTTCGAAGGTGTGTGCCTGATCATGAACACCAAAGTATTCTCTCCTTCTCACATGACCATGCTTGTGGCGGTCATTTTGGTGCAAGAAAAACTGCTGCAAAAGTTTTGCAAAGCGGTTTTTATTGGCCCACACTCTTCCGTGACGCTTTCGAATTTTGCTCTAAATGCGAGCGATGTCAAAGAACGGGTCGAATCTCTAAGCAAAACATGATGCCTCTCAATCACATTTTAGTGATTGAGTTATTTGACGTTTGGGGCATCGATTTCATGGGACCATTCCCTAATTCATTCGGTAATCTTTACATTTTGCTTGTAGTAGATTATGTCTCAAAATGGGTTGAAGCCATTCCGACCAAAACCAATGACAACAAGGTTGTTGTCACATTCCTCAAAGAAAACATCTTTTCACGCTTTGGTACACCTCGAGCTATCATTAGCGATAATGGCACTCATTTCTGTAATCGTGCTTTTGAGTCCTTGCTCAAGAAATACTCAATCACACACAAGCTGTCAACACCTTACCATCCACAAACTAGTGGACAAGCAGAAGTTTCCAATAGACAAATCAAACAAATTCTTGAGAAAACCGTGAATTCCAATAGAAAAGATTGGTCCGTAAAACTGATTGATGCACTTTGGGCTTTTCGCACTGCGTATAAAACCAATCTAGGGATGTCACCATATCGATTAGTCTTTGGAAAGGCCTGTCACTTACCTCTTGAATTAGAGCATCGCGCTCTCTGGGCCATCAAATTTTTGAACTTTGACTTAGAAAAAGCCGGCTCACATAGGAAGTTACAAATTTCGGAATTAGAGGAATTAAGAAATGAGGCGTATGAAAATTCGAAAATCTACAAAGAAAGAACCAAAGCCCAACACGACAAAAACATTCTTCGTAAGGAATTTAACGTAGGTCAAAAAGTTCTTTTATACGACTCTAGACTTCACTTGTTTCCAGGAAAACTCAGATCTCGATGGACTGGACCTTATGTCGTGAAAACAGTATACCCTCATGGAGCGGTTGAAATTGAAAATCCTAGGGATGGAAAAGTCTTCAAAGTAAACGGTCAACGACTGAAACCATTTTTGGAATTCGAGCAATATGACGAAGATGACTCCATCGATCTGCATGATCATCCACCATGAAATCAGATGGTACATGTTCTTTCTCTTTTATTTTTATTTTTCATTTTTTTATTTTTGTTTTTCTGCCTTAGACAGTTGGGACACTATCTCAATCAAGTGTGGGGGGGGGGGGGGGAGTCTGCATTTCATCCATTTTCATTTTTCTTTGTTTTTTATTTCTTTTTATTTTCAGCCATTTTAGATTGTAGTGACATACCATAAATTTTTTTTTCTTTGAAATACGACTCATTTTCAATTGATACAGCAAAATAAGTTTACAATTTTTAGCCAGTTGATAGTATTTTTCTCTCTCAACTTAGATCGAATAGGAAATATAATGAAAAGTTTAATTTTGAGGGATAATAGTGTAACCGATACATAGGGAGATTCTTAGGTGATGGCCATGAAATCTATTCTATATTGTAGACTTTGTTTAAATAAGTGGAGGACTTAAAATACTTATATTGGCTTTTCAAATCTTTAAAACTAAGTTGTGTTAAGTTGAATTCGCGTAACTCTCTTTTGTGCTTATATTTTCGATAATAATAATAATAGTATTCCAAGGGTATCCAACATTGCTTGTATATCGAGCGTTGGTGTGCAAACCCGCCAAGCTCTATCCGACACATTGTTGACAAAGTCAAAGTTGGAATATCTTGGTCTCATTTTATGAGATTGGACACCTAAGGATTACCGACACGTTGTTGACAAAGTCAAAGTCGGCCTGCACAATCCGCCAAGCTCTTTACCTACTCTCCGTTAGTCCGCGAGGCAGTGCATGGGTGGTAAACCTTGGTCTTTTTAGGTGTATGTACTTAATCATAAATCTTAAAATTTTATAGAATAAAGAATAAGCAATGATACCCAAACACTTTTTGACCCTATTGATTTGACTAGCCATACATGAGAAAATTAGAATACCACTTTGCAAACTGTGCCAAGCAAAATAAGAATTTATTTCATGGCTGCACTATGTTATCGACCGAACTAACTGGCCAAACTGGAATTTAACATTTGAAAACTTGATTTATATTGAAAATTTGTGACAAGTTGAGGTATCTAAAATAAAATCAACTGATTAGAAATTGTTAACTTAATTTGTTGTACCACTTTCCTGAAACAAGTCGTGTTTTCATTTTTTTCGTTTTTATTTGCATATGTCCATTACATTCATGTAGTTTCATTAGAATCATAGCATACTACATTTGGATTTTGTGGGTAGTATCCGCTGAAAACCCTCACGAGACACCACTCGTCCTACTAGGGACACCTAGAGGTTTAACGGCTTGTTGCATACGCTCAATGCAATCGTGTTTCCTACGAAAGTGTGACCTATCTAGTTAGTTTTTCATTTTTTTGTTTTACTCGAGGACGAGTAAAAGATAAGTGTGGGGGTATTTGATTGACATTGAAAAGTGTTTATTTTATTACTCTTATGCTTTATCTTTTGTAAATAAATAAATGATACTTTGGGTATTTTTTATGTGTTTTTACAGATCTCAAGCGTTGCCTCCTTCAATTCAAATCAAAGGCCAACTACAAGAAAGAGCTACTTCCTCACATCAAATTCATTTCAATTGCAAAAGAAGTAGTAGCTCACTGGTAAAGGCATAGGAATTGGTGCTAAGAGACCTGAGTTCGAACCCCGTCAAGCTCACTTTTTGCCAAAGAAATGGAGCGCGTTCACACTGGCCCTTTGCTTTGAGAAATATCTGGTTTAGTGTTATGTTATATATATACATACACATATTCATGTGTATGTATTTATGATGTGCACCAATTAACATTTCAGCAATAGCCATATTCTTATCATGGAATTAAATTCAAATCATTCAATTTCAATTAGAAGAATTTCTGATTGAATTGTTGCCAAGAAGAAATATCAATTTTAAAGAGTTTATCTTATATTGCCTTTGGAGTCTGATAAGCGTCCTCGTTTGGAAGAATTAATTAGATGCAACCTTCTATCAATCAATCAGCCACATAGGAAAATTGAAAGATATGGAAAATATTTACCATGATATGCCCAGATTTTCTCCAGTCAAGTTAGTCAAGGAAGGCAAGAGATATTCATGAATGAGGAGGCCCATTTATTCATAGACCTAATTAGGGTTTTCCCATTCTCATCTATAAATATGTGATTGTAACCATTGTAAAAACCATTCATTTTTCTATACTCTCTTTCAGTCGTAATAAAGCTTTCTTTTCTTTAGTTTCTGCATTTTATTTTCATGGCATATTGTGTTGTCTAGTCAATTAGATTTGCTAGAACACAATTTGCTATTGCTTCTATTTTTCTTACTAGTGATTGACCGTCTGATTAGATTCAGCGGTAATCCTAGTTTTTATTTTCAGCTGTTGATTTCTTTTCTGCAATTTTATTTCCAGTGTTCTATTTTATTTTAATCATTGAATTTATTATAGATCCGATTAGATTCGAATCTGTAGTGAATTTAATTGCATCTTTTATTCGTAGTTTCAGTTTTTAATTTACTTTGCGAAAAAAATCAACCTCCAGCTTCGTCTAACTCGCCCAAGAGATTAGATAAATAATTTGATTTAATTCACCTCCCTGTGTTCGACCTGTATGCTACACACCTGTATGCTTGCAGAATTTAATTTAAATGTCGCGCTTTTCTAATTCATAGACTAGCGTCGATCAGTAACGACAGATCCCGACTTGTAGAAACCCTGCTGTGACCAAGCTAAACATATGGAGTCATGACCAAACATTTCATTGACCCATTTCATTGATCGTAGCCCTTGGTTCTACCAATGCCATAATGGCCCTGAATCCGCCTCCGTACCTCCTACCATAGTGGTCCAAAGCTACAGACATCGTAAACCCCTTAGCACGCATCCCGCGGCAAAGCCCAACCATGAAGCGAACTCATTGATTCCCATCTGAATCTTGAGCCCTAACTTCTCATTTGGACTTCCTTTGCATCTCGGGTTTGGTCGAATTGGAGTGGGTCTTCAGAAGAGTCATCGCGTAGTAGTAATAGCCCACGTACGGTTCGGTTCGGTGCTCCTCGTCTAGCTCGGTTCGGTTCGGTGTAATCTTTCTGATCGGTTCGGTTCGGTGGTTCTTGTCTAGCTCGGTTCAGTTCGGTGTAATCTTTCTGATCGGTTCGGTTTGGTGGTTCTTGTCTAGCTCGGTTCGGGTCGGGTACTTCACTTCGGGTCGGGTCGGTGTCCTCCTCCGGGTCGGGTCGGGTTACTGTATTCCTTCCAGTTTTCTCCGATCAGCTCCCTCGTTTTCCATCTACTCCGATCCGATCCGCTCCCGTTCTCCATCTACTCCGATCCGATCCGCTCCCTTCGCCTTGCTCCAGTCGTAGCCTTCCACTCTTGAGTCGATCCGATCTGGTCTCCATATTCCTTCCGATCCGATCCCCTTTTCCACTCCAACTCTAAGAAAAAGGCCTTACTTCTCGCCGAGCCTCCTATGTGCCAAACTCCGGTTCGGGCCGGGTTTCCTGCCCAGTTCACATATCTGATCCGAGCCCTCATCCGATCCGATCCGAAACCCTGCACAACTTTCTGCAACTTTTCCAGCAACTTGTTTACACCGTTCGACGACGTTTTTAACAAATCTAACTATTCTAATCAGTCCCAAATCATGTCAAGTAGCCATAACAACATATAAGAGCAACCACAAACATCAAACAACAATTCAAATGAATCAAAATGGATCAAAAGTGGCCAAAACCCCACATTTTCCCATAACCTCTCTTAATCATGTTTAGGCACATACTTAGTAAAACTTAATCAAATCGAACCAAATTTCAACCAGAGGCATAAAATATTATTTAAGAATTTCTAAACATTTTTCCAGAATTTATTGGTGTATAAATTCGCTAATCTTCACTAATTACCCTTAATTAACTGTAATTAGTGCTAAAACGATGCTATCACTCACCTTTACCACAACTAAAACCCCAAAACTGAAATATTCTCTGATTTGGCGCTGTTCCCAATCTTACACAGCAGCTCTACCTCGGTTCTCGTGCTAATACTCCTTGATTTGATGTTTGCTAAGCCTAATCTTCAATTAGAAAGTGATTAAGAGGTGTTTTGAAGAGGTTTAGAGGGTGGAGGCCATGGCTAGGTTAAGAGGAATGAATAGTGACGGCTGAAAAATGAGAAAAAGGTATTCTCCAAACCCTAACAGCCCTTTTAAACTCCTAATCCCGAAATTCCCCTTTGGGCCTAGCTGTTAATCACCCAGTTAAGCCCAATTAAGCTGTTTTTCACCATCTGAAAATTGTTTCAGACATATCTCCCAAACGGTGAGTCCGTTTGGCTAATGTGACCACTCTACGGAAAGAGAAACCATCATCCGGAGCCAATGGAAGTGGTTTTAGGTCAAAATTCCTTTCCAGTCAAAAGTTATGGCCAAAACAGTACCAACTAGGGGTAAAATGGTCATTTAAAAATCGGGAAAAATCATGGACATGGGAAATGACCCTAATAGTCGTCTCCCAAAGTTACATGACCAAACGACTTCGTATGTGAAAGAAATAAATATTCTACGATCCTATGATGCGTAGAATGCGGGTCGTTACACTCTCCCCCCCTTAAGAAATTTCGTCCCCGAAATTCCTTAACCTAAAACATACAAAAGACTCCGCATGCCTAACAGCCATATACAACAATCAAACATGAAAAACAAACAAACAAGCCTACCCTAGCATGCAGAAAACTAAATCGAAGTCAAAATCTTACCAGGCAAAGAGTTCTGGGTGTGTCTTCTTAATGTTCTCCTCTGTCTCCCAAGTACAATCATTCTCGTGCTCGCCCCACTGAACCTTGACTAGCTTCACCGCCTTCCTTCGAAGTTGTTTCATGTCGTGCTCGACAATACGGGACGGCTTGCGGTTCCTAACCGCCTCGGGTTCTACTTCGAAGTCCTCTAACTGATCAGGTGAAATAGTCATATCTGAGTCATGGACGAACTTCCTTAGTCGGGAAACATGAACTACATTGTGAACTCCCGCCATTTTCTCTGGTAAGTCAATTCTATATGCCAAGTTCCCGACTAGTTCGAGAACAGGGAATGGGCCAACAAATCTTGGTGCCAACTTGCCTCTCCTACCAAATCGTATTATGCTCTTCAACGGAGAAATCTTGACAAACACCAAGTCGCCAACGGAGAATTTTAAGTCTCTTCTCCTCTTATCAGCATAACTCTTCTGCCTATCTTGGGCAGCCTTTATTCGTTGTTGAATGGTCTTGATTTTATCTGAAGTTTCCCACACCACATCTGGTCCAAGCATAAACTTCTCGCCAGTCTCTATCCAACATGATGGTGAGTTGCACGGCCTTCCGTACAAAGCTTCAAACGGAGCCATACCGATACTGGATTGGTAGCTATTATTATATGCAACTCTACTAGATGCAAATGGTCATCCCATGATCTACCAAAATCCAATATACATGCTCTTAAGAGATCTTCCAAAATACGATTCACCCTCTCCGTCTGACCGTCGGTCTGAGGATGATATGCGGTACTGAGATGTAACTCTGACCCTAGAGCTTCTTGTAAGCTCTTCCAAAACCCACTAGTGAACAATGGGTCTCGGTCACTCACAATGCTTTTAGGTACTCCATGGAATCTCACTACCCACTTCATATGCAGTTCTGCTAACTCAGCTGCCGTTCTGGTCGATCTGACTGTTATAAATCTTGCACTCTTAGTCAATCGGTCTACAATCACCCAAATGCTATCATGTCCCGATCTAGTCCTCGGTAAACCATCGATGAAATCCATCGAGACTTGCTCCCATTTCCATTTGGGAATTTCTAAGGGTTGTAACAACCCACTAGGCTTCTTTTGCTCGGCTTTAACTAGCTGGCAATTCATGCACTTGGATATAAACTTCCCAATGTCTCTTTTCATCCCTTCCCAGTAGTAGGTCTGCTTCATGTCTCGATACATCTTATTACCACCCGGGTGTATAGTCAGTTTTGAGTGATGACAACCTCTAAGCACTTCATCCCTCAATCCATTGACATTGGGTACGACTAGTCTTCCATCCTTTCTAAGCCATCCATCTCGATCAAGCCCATACTTGTTCATCTCCTCATCGATACCCATCTCTAACTTGGAGATGATTTCCAATAGGTTAGGATCGTCCCTCTGACTAGAGCCGATCCGCTCAATCAAAGTGGGTCTGATCGTCAAACTTGCTAACATTTCTGGATCCAGTTCGCACTTTGGTCTGAAATCAAACCCTGCGATATACTCCAGTTGCTTCCATTCAAGGAACATAGCCCCAAAGATGGCATGTCTTCTACTCAATGCATCAGCCACCGCATTGCCCTTGCCCGGTGTATATGCAATGTCAAAATCATAGGAAGCTAAGAACACTAACCACCTTTGTTGCCGGAGATTTAAATCCTCCTGGGAGAAGAGATACTTCAACGACTTATGATCTGTGAACAACTCAAATCTTTCTCCCATGAGGTAGTGTCTCCACATCTTCAACGCGAACACGATTGCTGCCAATTCTAAATCATGGGTAGGGTATCTTTTCTCGTGCGGTTTCAATTGCCGACTTGCATAAGCTACAACCCTACCGCCTTGCATCAATACAGCACCCAGTCCGGTACCACATGCATCCGTGTATAACATCATCTCTTCATCCTCCTTAGGAATGACTAACACTGGTGCGCTTGTCAACTTGTCCTTTAGACTCTTGAATGCATTCTCGCACCTTTCATCCCAGACAAAAGCTTGATTCTTTCTGGTCAACTGGGTCAATGGTGCTGCTGTCTTGGAGAAACCTTGGATAAACTTACAATAATATCCAGCCAATCCCAAGAAACTTCTTACGTCTGTTGCATTCTTGGGCGTAGGCCAATCCTGTACCGTAGCCACCTTTGTCGGGTCCACGGCAATACCATTCTCTGATACAACATGGCCCAAGAACCTCACTTCCCTCTTCCAGAAGTGACACTTAGAAAACTTTGCTTTCAATTGGTGTTTTCTCAACACCTCCATCACTACTCTTAAATGTTCCTTGTGTTCTTCCTCTGTCCTCGAATAGACCAAAATATCATCAACGAACACAAGGACAAACTTATTCAACTGATCCCTGAATACCCTATTCATAAGATCCACAAAATATGCTGGGGCATTGGTCAGCCCGAATGGCATGACCAACCACTCATAAAATCCAGACGGCGTCCGAAATGCCGTTTTAGCTATACTCTCAGCTTCCACTCTAAGCTGATGAAAACCTGTCACGAGATCCAACTGAGAAAATACTCTTGCGCCACTCAACTGATCGAACAAATCATCTATCAGCGGTAGAGGATACTTGTTCTTCCTCGTCACTTTATTCAACTCGCGGTAGTCTACACACAAACGAAGGGAACCATCCGCCTTGGTAGCAAACACAACCGGTGCTCCCCATTCAGAAACACTCCTTCTGATAAATCCCTTCTTCAAAAGATCGCTGACTTGCACCTCGAGCTCTCGCTGCTCCCTCGGTGCCATATGACGAAGTGGCATCACTGTAGGCCTGGCATCTTTTACCAAATCAATACGGAACTCAATTTCTCGGTGTGGTGGAAGTCCGGTCACTTCTTCGAAAACATCCGGATACTGGCCAACCACGGGCAAACCTGACAACTTACTATGCGGAATGTCAAGGGAGTTTAGAAAACTAGCCAATACCCCCTCACTGGGTAGACCACCAAACACTATCCTCCGCCCATCATCCGCTCTAGCTGTCACCAAAAAGCCCTCACAGTCTACCACCACCCCGTATCTTTGGAGCCAATCTACTCCCAAAATAATGCCAAACCCAGTAAAGTCCAAATCAAAGCAATCACAAACAAACATGCATCCATGACTCGATAAGACCACATTACGACAAATCATGCTAAGGCTAGTTGAACCACCAATCGAGTTCGTCACTACTAAAGGTCTTTCGACAATCTCGGGCTCCAATCCCAACCTATCTACCAGGTCACTAGATATGAAAGAACTGGAAGCTCCGGTGTCAAACAAAACTCTAACAGGAACATCGTAAACAGAAAGCATACCTTGAATGACGACATTCTTTCCCTTCTCCGCCGCAGTTGGGGCATTCGACGAAGAAGAATAGCATTAAGGGCATTTGCTTTCACCATTTGCTTTTCTTTAAGGGGTTGCGGACACTTGTCCTTGTGATGTCCCAATTGGCCATAATTGAAGCACTTCCTATCCGCTGGCTTGGCCCGACAATTACTAGCATAATGGCCCTTCTTACCACAGCTGAAGCACTCAACATCTTGCTTATTCTTTTTCTTCTGACCATCCTTAGTCTGATCCTGCTTTCTCTTATTCTGGGAACCACCTTTGCCTCCACCACTTGCTTGTGGCTTTGGCTCATCTGCGGATGCAACCTCAATCTTCGGCTTAGGGTAGAGACTTTCTGATCTTAATGCTTTTCCCACAATCGATTCAAACGTCTCATCGATGTGGTTAATAAGTCTTTCCCCTAAGTACTGATCCAAACCAGTTATGAACTTCTCATTCTTTTTCTCGGCAGTATCAATAAGAGATAACCCATATTTTGACAAAGTGTCGAATTCAGCAATATACTCCGAGACAGCTCTGCCATTCTGCTTGAGCTCCAAGAATTTCTTAAACAACACTGACTTCTGAGTAGCTGGAATGAACTTCTCGCTAAAGCGAGCCTTAAACTGCTCCCAAGTAATCTGATCTTCGGGAGTAGCTGCCTTTATAGCATTCCACCAATTCATTGCCCGCCCTTGCAGCTGACGAGACGCTAGCTTTCTCTTCATCGCATCCTCGATACCCAAATCCTCGAAGATACGTTCGCAACTATCCAACCAATCTTGAACATCCGTGGCCGACTCCGTTCCGTGAAACGGCTTCCCACCAAGGCTAGTATAATCCTTATTTAGCTTGGCGAAATCGACCCTCGGCGCCTGCACTATTGGACCACCACCATTTCCATCATTGGGAGATGCCCTTCGTACATCTCTAAGCATCTCTCTCATGAGGTCAGTAAACATCGTCCTCATGTCAGCAGCATTCCCATTATTGGTCCCACTACCGGTACATCTAACATATCGGCTCATCGTCAATCTGAAAAAGGAAATGATTAATGATCCCATAGTGGTGCTAGTGCAGCCCGACTTCATTCTTATACTACTAATAGTATATATATATATAGCTTTTAAAAACCAAAATAATTACAAATACGCTCTCTCGTATACGTATACTATCTCTCCCCGATAACTTCCCTAGGTTAACTACGCAACCTAGAGCTCTGATACCATGTGTGACGGCCCGCCCTGCACCAGCCTGCATTTCCTCCGAAAGTGCGCTGTACACATGCCCGACTAGCACGGAACGGTCGTCAGAAGGAAAGGGAAGATGGAAAGAAGAGAATGAACTAATCAAGGAACCTGTAGAATGTCTCACAACGCATGGGATAAAATATAATAATAATAATGTACTTGACATAAAACAGGCGAGACAGTGCATAAGCTGATAACTAAAACCAACATCAATATCAAAGCAGAGGAAATCCAAATACAGCTTATTACAACTTTTCAAAATCTACTGTCTTTGAACAAAAGAAAGCCAAAATAGAAGATACACCACCAATGCCCAAACAGTGATCTTCAACAACACAGGGAGAATACTATGTATATGTATTACGTGGAAGCCTCCTGCTCGTCTTCGGATCATCTACCCGTGCATCACCAGCTAACCTGTCTCTAGTCTGCTCGTGTGAGCACCCAGAGTAATAAGAGGAGACATAAAACTTTGGGTCAGACATAAAGCCTGGTATGAGCGATAAGCATCTAAACAGAATAATAACAGGTATACTAAACCATACCTGAACCTGGACCTGCAACCAAAGAGTTAGTACCACATACCGTACAGTTCTCTAAGGTGCCATAATGAATAGTGTAAAGAATACGGGGGTGGGGTGTGAGTGTCATAATGATAGCAACCAAACCATCCATAGCAACCATCCTCACATCCCTCACTCAATGCACAAAGCATACGACATCTACCACCTTGGAATACTAGACAAATTGAGGTAACGACAGATCCCGACTTGTAGAAACCCTGCTGTGACCAAGCTAAACATATGGAGTCATGACCAAACATTTCAATGACCCATTTCATTGATCGTAGCCCTTGGTTCTACCAATGCCATAATGGCCCTGAATCCGCCTCCGTACCTCCTACCATAGTGGTCCAAAGCTACAGACATCGTAAACCCCTTAGCACGCGTCCCGCGGCAAAGCCCAACCATGAAGCGAACTCATTGATTCCCATCTGAATCTTGAGCTCTAACTTCTCATTTGGACTTCCTTTGCATCTCGGGTTTGGTCGAATTGGAGTGGGTCTTCAGAAGAGTCATCGCGTAGTAGTAATAGCCCACGTACGGTTCGGTTCGGTGCTCCTCGTCTAGCTCGGTTCGGTTCGGTGTAATCTTTCTGATCGGTTCGGTTCGGTGGTTCTTGTCTAGCTCGGTTCGGTTCGGTGTAATCTTTCTGATCGGTTCGGTTCGGTGGTTCTTGTCTAGCTCGGTTCGGGTCGGGTACTTCTCTTCGGGTCGGGTCGGTGTCCTCCTCTGGGTCGGGTCGGGTTACTGTCTTCCTTCCAGTTTTCTCCGATCAGCTCCCTCGTTTTCCATCTACTCCGATCCAATCCGCTCCCGTTCTCCATCTACTCCGATCCGATCCCCTCCCTTCGCCTCGCTCCAGTCGTAGCCTTCCACTCTTGAGTCGATCCGATCTGGTCTCCATATTCCTTCCGATCCGATCCCCTTTTCCACTCCAACTCTAAGAAAAAGGCCTTCCTTCTCGCCGAGCCTCCTATGTGCCAAACTCAGGTTTGGGCCGGGTTTCCTGCCCAGTTCACATATCTGATCCGAGCCCTCATCCGATCCGATCCGAAACCCTGCACAACTTTCTGCATCTTTTCCAGCAACTTGTTTACGCCGTTCGACGACGTTTTTAACAAATCTAACTATTCTAATCAGTCCCAAATCATGTCAAGTAGCCATAACAACATATAAGAGCAACCACAAACATCAAACAACAATTCAAATGAATCAAAATGGATCAAAAGTGGCCAAAACCCCACATTTTCCCATAACCTCTCTTAATCATGTTTAGGCACATACTTAGTAAAACTTAATCAAATCGAACCAAATTTCAACCAGAGGCATAAAATATTATTTAAGAATTTCTAAACATTTTTCCAGAATTTATTGGTGTATAAATTTGCTAATCTTCACTAATTACCCTTAATTAACTGTAATTAGTGCTAAAACGATGCTATCACTCACCTTTACCACAACTAAAACCCCAAAACTGAAATATTCTCTGATTTGGCGCTGTTCCCAATCTTACACAGCAGCTCTACCTCGGTTCTCGTGCTAATACTCATTGATTTGATGTTTGCTAAGCCTAATCTTCAATTAGAAAGTGATTAAGAGGTGTTTTGAAGAGGTTTAGAGGGTGGAGGCCATGGCTAGGTTAAGAGGAATGAATAGTGACGGCTGAAAAATGAGAAAAAGGTATTCTCCAAACCCAACAGCCCTTTTGAACTCCTAATCCCGAAATTTCCCTTTGGGCCTAGCTGTTAATCACCTGGTTAAGCCCAATTAAACTGGTTTTCACCATCTGAAACTTGTTTCAGCCATATCTCCCAAACGGTGAGTCCGTTTGGCTAATTTACCACTCTACGGAAAGAGAAACCATCATCCGGAGCCAATGGAAGTGGTTTCAGGTCAAAATTCCTTTCCAGTCAAAAGTTATGGCCAAAACAGTACCAACTAGGGGTAAAATGGTCATTTAAAAATCGGGAAAAATCATGGACATGGGAAATGACCCTAATAGTCGTCTCCCAAAGTTACATGACCATACGTCTTCGTATGTGAAAGAAATAAATATTCTACGATCCTATGATGCGTAGAATGCGGGTCGTTACAATAACACTTTTATGTGTTGCAAACTTTGAAAAATCATATCTTTATGGTGTGTTAATGAAATTCGATGAAACATGAAACATCGTGACCGCAAGGACGCTCTCTACTATCTAGAAGAGACCGCGAATTTTTCTGAGCTATCTACGACTTTTAGCACCTCGAAAACCAAAGTGAGAAATCTAAATTCATGTGTGAATGAAATCGTGTTGTATAAGTTATATAAGCGAAGTGTAAATTATATACGCATTGTATACCTCATGTACATGTGTTGTATAAGTTATATGAGCGATGTATAAATTATACAAGCTTTGTATGAAACATATATGCTTTGAATTGTGTTGAAATGGAAGTGAAATATATTTATATACATACATACATACATACATACATACATACATACATATATATATATATATATATATACACACACTCCCCTCGTCCACAAACCATGGACGATATTTATTACTTGTGACTGGCGTGAAAATATGTGGTATGACGAATGGTTGAAAATAATTGTTTGTGGTTGATATTGTTGGATTGTGGTTGAAAAATACCTTTGTGGTTGAAAAATACCCTCTTGTGGTTGAAACAAATTAGAATAGGATTGTGAATATGAAGGGCTAAAAACATGCATGTGTTGAATAAATATTTCTGATAATAAAAATATTACTTTTATCATGTATACGCCTCGCTAAAAATACACACGTGTTGAAATAAATATTTGTTCGCTAGAAATATTATTATTAGCTTTGTTCTGCATATATATATACATGTGTTGAATAGAGAAAACGGATTAGCTATTGAGTAAAGAAATTATTTGCGTGCCCGACAAATAGGTAAGCCTTAATGAGTTGGATGCACAATTTTATTTTTATGTCAACTCCTGTGAATGCCATTGGATGCGGAGTGCTGGTTATTCTGTGTGTAATAATAAACATCGCCATAGGATAGTAACAATTAATTTTGAACACCACTACGTGGCATACTTCTTGACGATAGGCGTACTTCATCATATACCACATAAGCATTTGGAGCTTGTGTGACGAGGTTAAAGATTTACCCTACGAGCGAGAGGCTTGTATGGCGATGACTATATATTACAGGTTGAACTGATGACTGATCTGAACTATATAAATTGTAACGGTAAATTGCTAGATTAATAAAAAAACCCACACGGGTCCGTAGATGACAATAAACACGTCTCTCTGGTCATTAAGGCACAAAAACCATTTATAGGGTGACGAGAATTTATTTTCTGGAGTTATGATCTATACACACTCCCCTGTGGACACCGGAATATATCACTATAAATATCTGTATGCTTATTAGGATTTATTGGGTACCTAATACGGCTCAATAAATTTCCAAACCTCTTCCTATACAAAGAAGGTTATGGCGAATTTTTTCGAAATATAATGGCATTAGTGAAATATTTGAAGTGAAAACGATATTGAAATCGCAGAATGAACTATATATATATATATATATATATATATATATATATAATTGAAACGAATCGAGGCCGTGCAGTTCATGTTTTGAAATCGTAACTTCAATCGATTAATACGAGAGATCCGACCATCCGACCATCGGATTTTCCCGAAACCGCAACCGTTGGGTTCGCCTTGGAAATATCTTTCCAATGTCACCAACTTTGTAAAGATCCAACGGTTGGATTGTCTGGAATGTTTAATTCAAATTTGTAGAAAAACAACGCCAGAATCGATTATATTTATATATAAATATAAATATAATTAAATTAAATCGAATAACGACGTGCGGTTCGCGTTTTGAAATCGTAACTTCAAACGACTATATCGAAAGATCGGACTGTCGGATTTTCACGAAACTGGAACCGTTGGGTTCGCTTTGGGAATATCTTCTCAGGGATATAAAATTTGTAGAAATCCAATGGTTAGATTTCCCGATATGTGTAAAACAAATTTAGGGAAAAATAGTGCCAGTGCCACGGCACAACCTGAAACGTCGTTTAATTAAATATGGCCATTTTTAAATAAATAAAAATGGCGAAAAATTGTTATAAAATATTATAAGCGACATGGAATGGAAATAAACCAATTTTGCTTGGTTTGCTTGATATTTGATGGTTGAATGTGTTTGACATAAAAATTATACTAAAGAACTGAAATGTGAATGTCGAATAATTTAACCATAGAAAGAATTGATTTGAATTCTAAATATACGTGAATTATTTGAAAAGGCCGAGCTAACCCTCATTTCAAATAATTGATCGAACGATTCGAAGTCGAAAATACGAAGACGGTTCAAGACCGACGATCTTCGTATCGGATGGATGGGTGCTGCTGAGGTTCCTGATAGGAGTAGCTACCTTGAAGGGATGGAAGTAGTAGCCGTCTGGACGTATGTGTTGATTATACGGATATGTGAGGAATATGGTGCCTCCGGTTTCCTTCAGACCCAAAACGGACTTATAAATGGACTGTGTGTCTGACATTGGATTTTGTTCTGTGCTGACTGATCTCTGTTAAATATATATCTGTTTGGCGGCGGAGAATTTATTCTCTTGCTTAACGCCCTTCTCTGAGACGTACGAGCTCAGAGGTTATATATCGATAGAAATCATTCGTATGGAGTGGATTTCCTGTGTGGCATGCCAAGATGCAGTGATCAAGGCTTCTGTTGCAAAGAAAAGTCTTGTGGTCGATGATCAAAGCACGACCTACGTGGCCTGGCTTTGTGTATAGCGTGGATTTGCGAGCCTCACACCTCGGTATGAGTCAAAAAGGGATAAGGACCGCTGGGAGAACATGGCATTTCTTTCTAGTTATGATGGTGTCAGTGCTTAAACTGGCTGACATTTATATTACTTTCATCTTTGTAGTTGTTGGAATGTGAGGCGCCTCGATTATAGGTCTGTAAGGACCGGGAAACGTGTGTTCAGGAATTGCCAATCCTCAAATGTAAGAGAGGATCGGCCCAGCCGATTCCAAGGGTTACCCAGAGTGTGTAGTCCTGAGGCATTTGCTAGAGTGTCTCGAAGCAGAGAGGAGCTTGCCCCTTGCCTCGACTCATGACGGAAATCCAATTTCCAATACGAAATAACGGATTTGATTGTAGAACTAGTATGGCGACATAGTAGATGGTAGCTATATCGTCTATGATTGATATTTATGATTGTATCTAAAATTAGAAACTAACTGGAAACGAACTAAGACGGATGGTTTCCTGGGTATTGGTCTGATGTTGGTTTCGGTTTTCAGGGTTAATACTTAGGGAATCGTTCTCTTACTAGTTTACGGTTAGAGTCTGATTAAGAATTAAATGATAAAATTACATTTTAAGTGATTTTTCTTTGCACGTATTAAGCGTATTTTGGCCATTATAAGGTAAAATTCTATCCTCCGGTTTGCGTTGCATTGTGTGATGGGACTTGAGTCTTATAACCTCTTCATTCTTTTTAAAAGCATTGCGTTGTTTTAAAGAATTTACTTTGTTTTAAATGCACTGGCAATCACTGGAGTAAACCCGTTCCGCGAAAGTGGCGTGGTCCTATGATTTGCCTTATTACTGTTGTTTAACCAGTTAAGTATATTTCTCATATTAGTCCCATGACTGACTCGTTGTTTGTTTCACTTTGCAAACTCGGGTGCCCTTATTTTCATGTGGGCAGCCTAGTTGACCGATGACAGGTTATTTTGGCTTAGCACTGCAGCACGGAGTGCTTTTTGGCTTGATGGCGAGGATTAGATTTACTTGTATTTTGGCTATTGACTTTCCGCTATCCTTATCTTATGTATACGATTCCGCCTATGGCGATGCAGACTGATTTACTTCCAGCATGTATTATCTTACGTATATGTACCGCCTCAAGCGATGTAGATTGATATCTTTATTATGTCTCACTGTATGTATATATTCCTCTTATGGCGATGTTGACTGATCATTCACTCTTTATGCACTAAGTTATATCCTGCACTGTGCTACTCTGATGTTGTTACATGTTATGATTCCGCTGTCATATTTATGTAAAATTATTCTATTTGTTGTTTATGATATTATATGTACTCTGCTAATGATAATTAATGTGTTATATTCCAATGATTATCCTTAACACCGTTGTACGAGTTTTGAGATCGTCACAGACTGTGTTTGATTCCTGTTTAAAAAAATGAATATTTTAAAATAATGAATATTTTAAAATAATATTCAGTAAAATATCAAAATCTGATTTTGATGTCCAATTTCGGATGGACACGAATATATTTAAATATATAAAGCCGTGTTGATTAATTTAACGCCATTTTGACGTGAACGATATTTATATCGATTTTATTCATTTTTATAATGAATATTGAAAAGGAATTGATTTCAAAATCTAATGTTTTGAAAATATTATTGTTTATATATTAATGATATGGAATATTCAATTTTGATTTGAAATTGAAAATGAAGTTGAAATCGTTTTGAAAACGAATTTAGAACGATTTATAAAATACATTTTAAATAGAAATCAACAAAATACATATTATATATATAATGGCCTGAATAGAACGCGCCGCACTGCGGCAGTTCGCGAATTTCGACCATTGACTTTGAATGGACATTACGGGAGATCCGACCATCGGATTCTCCTAAAACTGGAACCGTTGGGTTCGTATCGAAAAGAGCTTTCTAACGAATATTAGAGATTTGAAATATAATGGTTGGATTTGGAATTATATCCAAATCAAATTTGGAAAAGGTCGTTGTAAGTGCAGTTCGATGGTCGTTTATGGAAATCGACTGTATAGGCCTTGAAAAAATTATTAAAATTATCAATAATTAGTGTAAAATAATAAGAAATGATTTGGAAAAATTGGAATGAAAAATTCCATATTTGAAAAAAAAAAAATAGATTTTTATCGAAATGAACTAGTTATGAACTAGAATTATAATCCAATTATTTTTGAATAAATAAATTGGATTTGAAATGGTTTTAAAAATAACCAAAATTTCCAATATATGAATTAGAATGGATTTGAATCGAAATTATCTTTGGAATATTTCGATATTGGATTCCGTAATTATACGGGCATTGTGGAGGAATTTGAAAGATATATATATCGTTATTCCAATACGATGTTTGTTGAGTTTAGAATTTGATATTGAATATAAGCCGATATATTTTCTATTCAGAGCCTTGTATTTAACATCAAATGGGATTTGGGTTTGTCGTGAACAGTGTCTTCACTAACCCTGTTCTTAAACCCAATAGAGTTAAGGAAATTAGAAACTAACTCGAGGTTAGCTAAGTTGAATGGTTTCCTGGGTATTGATCTGATGTTGGTTTTGGCCTTCGGGATTAATACTTAGGGGATTATTCTCTTACTAATTTATAGTTAGAGACTGATGGAATGATGTCTTCATTAACACTGTTCTGAAACCCCGTGTGAAAAGAATAAGTCTTTTAACTAAGATTTAAAGAAGAATTTCAAGTTAATGAACATTTAATTGGAATTGAAATGGAATGTAAATCGGGTTTTTTGTGACTGTGTTTTAATGACATTCGTTCTTTAACCCGATTTGCAGTTAAATGTGATTTGGAATTTATAAATCTTTATTCTAAGATTTAATGGAATTTCCGAAGTAAAGTTTTCCAGTTTAATAAAATAAATTGGAATGGAATGGGATTCAATTTGATAATAATCCAAATGAACTTCTGTGGAGGAAGACTGATAATATATATGGAATTTAAAAGGCTTTTCCGTTATTCCATTTATAATTTTAGTCGGATACAGAAATTGATATCGATTATATACTGGTTTGTTTTTCCATGAAAATTCCATAATTAATGGAATGTGATTTTGGGTTTACTGTGTTTTGAATGACATTGGTTCTTTAACCCAGTTAAAGGCATGATTTATTTCCTGAATTGGAAAAATCATTAAGTAATGATTGTTGGAAATTAAAACAGAATTAGAGTTTTAATGAATCTTTAAATAGATAGAAAGGTGAATTTGATAACTAAAATTATCAAATCCAAGAAAAAATGATCGAGAATGGAGTATCACCAGTTTTGCTTCAAGCATTAGTTAAATCTTTAATTAGATTTGAACGTGAAATGGTAACTAATTTTGCTGATAACACCGTGGTGTTAGATATGAAGTATTACCACTTTTACTTCATGGGATGAATAGGTTGGGATTGGGAAATTAAAACAAATGATTATTTCGGTAAGGTTCGCTAATCCCGACTAACTTGGATAAACCATAATTTGGTATGGATTGATTTCCAAAGAAAGATTAAAGAATAAATTTAAAGAATTTATCTTTGATAAAATTAATGGGAACCTTTCCCAAAGGATATGAATATTTAAATAAAATAATATTTAGAATTGGAATGAGGCGTATGTTGTGTTTTTATAGCACTTGTTTATTATATACACGAGTTATTCAGAAAGACCGGGTTTATCCCATTCTGAATAACTGATTCAACGATAAGTCGAAAATGAAGATGGTGGTTGAAGACCAGAGGTCTTCACATCATTTGGATGATTACTG